>CM034080.1:6991430-7048930 GCA_019845555.1 Aristolochia fimbriata | reverse complement strand
AACTGATAATGGTCACCATCTGACGGCAAACGATGACTATCGAAGAACTGCAGAACCATAACAGCACAGTAACAATCATGAAAATGAGAATTTTTTTTTTTTCCTGTATCTTCTTTTTTTCGTCAACACAGAGAGTCAGCTCGAGCTCGAGCTCGAATTCGATAAACTAATCGAGCTCGAGTTCGAGCTCTGCTCAAGGCTCGTCGTCAAACTCGAGCCCGAGCTTGAGTTAGTGTTTTGTACATCGAACCGAACCCGAACTTAGGGATGTTCGGCTCAGCTCGGCTCAAATCCACCCCTAATTAGGGGGGGTAGGAGGCAAGCGAATTGGGAGGGTTAGTAGGCAAGCTAATTTGGAAGGTTACGAGGTAAGCTAATAGGGAGGGTAACGAGGCAAGCTAATTGGGTGGGTAATAAGGCAAACTATTTGAGAGGGTTATGAGGTAAGCTAATTGGGAGGGTTATGGGGCAAGGTCATGAAGAGGATTATAGAACAAAGTCATTGGGAGGTTACAAGTCCAGGATATGGAGGGGACTGTGGAAGGAAGACTAGATTTTTAAGGTGGAATTGCAGTATAAAGATTAGATTGCAAGGTGAAGCTAATTAGCTAAAAGGGATTTGTAAGGTAATGTTTGTTTTAAGTGGCAATATAAGGGTTTTATTAGGGGGCGTTTGAATTATAATGCAAGATTGGATTTATAGAGTGAAATTTTGCTAAACATGCTAAAATCACCAACACTCGAGGTACAAGCGCCAGAGAAGATACCATGGCACGAGACAACCCCACCACTCCGCCAGAACACCCTCGAAAAGCATGTTGGAAACAAGCAAAGGAGCCACAAGCGCTATTAGGCACGCCATGGCGTCAGGGTGCCTTAGGCACCAATAATGGCGCTATGGCACCGGACTCTGGCCAATGTGCACAAACCGACTCCGACTTTAAATCCTGGGGCCTACGGCTCCCCAAGAGTTCCAATGTACATTGAATTGCCTAATTTGGAAAACTCAAGATAAGTGGTCACTTTGGGAAACTTCTTGGGACGAATTGAGGTCAAATTATAAGTCATTGTCCCTCTTAAAGACACTCATGAAGGAAGGAGGTAGAGAAATTTTGGAAATAATTATATAAAGTTGCCCTCACCAGTCAGGAGAAAAAATCCCTGGTCCCAATTAGACTAAGACTAGGATATCTCCCTCATCTAGAGGGTTATTTAAGCAAGGTCAAGGGCATTGGGAAGGGAAAGCCGAAGAGAAGATTTTGAATAGGGTTTTATAGCCAAAGCCCTGGGAAACACTCTGGATAAAGGAGCCAAAGTCAGAGATGTGCAAGGAACAAGAGGAGCTCACTGAGTCCAAAATAGGGTTTTATCTTTCTTACTTTTATTTCTTTTTCATGGCTAAACTTATTATGATTTTTTTGTTTTTCTTTTAACAAACATGGAGTAATTTCTCAAGGGTTTGGACTCCAAGTGATAATAGTTATGTCATGTAATTAGATCATGGTTATTTGATTCAATATTGAGTTTCTATTCGTGCTTGTGCTTAGTTTATAAGAAGTTATCATTAAATCTAGTACATAACCTTCTTTTGGTGACTGGTTTCTGAAAGTCAGTTTTTAAATGTTACATAATAAACATTGCCCATCACAATAATTCTCATGTAGTGACTGGCTTTTCAATCGTTATTGGCAAAATATAGGGACTGGTGGGTACAATCAGTCACTACAAGCAAAATGTAAGGTGACTTATGTGTACAATCGCCATTTCATATTATATTGGCGATTGCTTTTAACCGTGACCAAACTGTTGCTCTTTGGCGATAGTTAACAAGAGTCCGAGGAGACTGATTATATTAGTTGCTCCTTTTTTATTTTTTCCTTCCCAATCTCCTTCCCCACGCGCATCTTCTCCCCGCCAAAATTCCCATCCTTCACTATTCGTGCGAGCCTTCGACAGAAATACGTTTGAAGCCAGTTTAATTCGAGATGAGAACCAAGCTAAGTTTGGAACCGCCAGCTGAAATTGAGTTGAGAAGATTGGATTTGAAATCGAGTTGAAAACTTTGGAACTTGTAGCCAGCTGGTCGATCGCCTGTGCTCGCATTGACCCGATTTCAATCCCCGCGCTCGAAAACGTAAGGTGTTTTCTTCTGCTTCTGTGATTTTTTCGATGATCTTCGTTTTCTTGATTGTCCTTGCATATGAATCAGACTCATCTCAAGCTTCTCTATTCTTCAGGGTCACGATTTACACGCACCGTCTTTTCGAGTGACTGTTGATTCAATGAACTGCTCGCCTTAGGTACGGGATCAATTATTTTGTAATTTCCTACATCGGATTACTAATTAGGCTACAAAACTGTAAATTGACACTCTCTTATTGGAAATGTTAAGGTTCAGATTGCTGATGTTACGAGAGTAGGTGAAGTGTTCGATCATTTCCTTATTCCTTCCATTTATAAGTTTCTCGAAACAGTGGATTGAAACGCTAGTGTGGATGTTTTTCGATGGAAAGTGAAGCTTACCGCCAAATGTTTATGGTTCCTCAATTTGCTTTTAGGCTTGGAGGCTAGCTTCTTTCGCACATGTTAAATTTTGACTCTGTTGCGAATGTGCTTAGTTATATATTACTAATTTCTTGTTTACATGCTAATGCCATTTTTAATAATTGTAACAAAGATAAGGAACTATCACTTGTTATCAAGACTTAGAATAGATTATAGTGTAACTATTATTGTTTTTGTTCTCTTCTGTCAAACTTAGAGAAAATATTTTTGTCAGCTTACTGCTTAGGATTTGTTTAGGTAATTTGTTGCAGGAGGCTTTTTCATGAATTAATTATGATCAAGGCCATTCAATGACCAGAGAGGAACTTACACTGATGCCAAACTTGAGGCTCTTTACTACTCTTAGGTGTATGCAAACCTCTAAATATATCACCTGTGAGAGTTAACTTCAAGTTGGCTATTTTAGCCGGATATTATAACTCAAAGCATTTTTGGTTAGTAAGTGTTGGCTCTTTTTTAGTTGTTGTGTTTCTAACAAACGTTGCTTGGAGCTTGGATTGGCCTTTTCAATGTGAAGACTGGATTTGAGAATATCTTTGCTAATAACTTCTGACCTTGCCACACTTTTAAAGTTCTTAAATATATAAAATAATAGAAAGGAGTTTGAAATTACCTTGAACTGAGCAGCCATGCCTCTGTCGACAAATTCTATTGCTGATCAGCTTGTAAAGTCTGAGGCATTTAATGATGGCCTAGACATTGTTAGTTTTTTATAGAGCTCAATATCACTGCTTAGGCAACTGGAAATCTTGTAACTCTACTGTTGTGACACTATTTGTGTATTCCTATTACTTAATAAAAGTTTGTCGCCATTTCAAGAATAAATTATAATAGCCCTTCAAAAGAAACTCTTTTAGTTGCCCAATGTTCTAGACTTATTGGATCTTTTCTCTCTTTGCATATACTTTTAATATTTTGAGGATTTCTACTGGTTTACTTCTTCAATTTAACATCTCAGTTAACCACAATAGACACTGCATGCAAGTAAAATGTTTCACTTGTAAGTTGGAACACCATACATTTGTATGTGTTAGTGTGGAAAATAGCCCTACCATTTTATAGCTACACCTGTGCATCACTTCTTGGAGCAGTTGTCTGAGACAAAAACTAGAAATGGGAGAATAGTCAAGGAATATTTTGTCCTTATCTCACATTTATTAGTTGGGAAGAGATGTTGTAAACTTGACCGGTCATTTTGGGATGCATCGGAAATGGCTGCTAATATGTGCTGGTGTGAAACTTTTTGTTATTTATGTAATGTTGGACTCATGTTCTTATATTTATTAATCTTCGGATATGCTTCATCTTTAACTTTTTGTTGCAACCATATGGCTTGATCATTATTTTGTTTCATTATCCTAGTCAAAGCAGGATTTTTTGCCATGGAAACATGTTTTTTTCAAATTTGGACGGCTTTCTCTTGTAACATGGCACCACTTGGGTGGGCGCCAATGATGCCAAAGCTGATGTTTTGCTTCAACTTTGCTAACATTGTGGTTTGTTGTTTCTCTTGCAACATGTTTTTTTGCTTGTGACGTGTATGGAACTCTGTTTATATGATTTAGATTGGATTGTGACTCATGATTTTGTGATCTAAGCCATTTATATGATCCTCTATTATTAGATCCTCAGCCAAAGATCCAAAGCAAAGTTAGGATGTTCTGGTTTTGTTAAAAAATCCAGAGCACTTAACTGATATCTTTTTAATTTTATGTTGGTTCTAGTGAACTTGAGGTTTTTAGTTTTTTTTTTGTTAATTTCTTTGCATTATTCTCATCAAATTGTTCTTTATTTTTTGTTAATTTCTTCGCATTATTCTCGTTGACTTGTTCTTTGAAGATGTAAACAGTTATCAAAGTTGAATTATTCTCATTAAATTGTTCTTTCTTTGGAGCCTGATGAACATGCTTGATTTCAAAATATAATTCAAGGAATGTCATGGTAGTAACATTTTTGGATGCTTAGCTGATTTCAAAAACATATTTCAAGAAATATGTAAAGTAAAAGTAAGGAGACCAAATCCCTAATTTGAACAATAAGTTAATTTGTCTTGTGTGAAGTAAAGATTTTATAATGGCAGGACAACGAGAATTTTATCTTTGACCAAGTATTGTCAATGAACTAGTTTACTTCAAAGCAAAAGTATCTTTGGGTTAGTAAGTAGTATCAATTGGTGTTCAATTAGATGTTTCTTTCTCTCTTTTGGTTTGCGCTCTTTGCAATTGTTTTTGGCCAGTTCGACAATCTCTTTCCTTCATGTAGGTTTCTTCTTTTGATAAGAGTCTTTTACCATGTCTCATCTCTTGTAGGCCAAGATGAAACTAAATGAAGGCCAACTAAACAAGGTAGGATAAGCTTGGATTTTTTGTTAGCAAGCTTTGAAAGTATTTGACAACTAGTAGATTAGGTGAGAAGGCATTTTTGTTTGAGAAATGAAGGGCCAAGGATTGTCATGTATTGTTTACGATGAGGAAAACGCTTGATAGTTTACATTGGGAATTTAATGTTTTGTCTCATTTTTAAAAAAAAATTTGAAACTATACTTCATATTTCTGTATCTGGATTTCATTATAATCAAATTGGTTGGAGAATGCATGTTTTTGGGGTTCATATGGACAATATCAAACATAAGCCAGCAAAAGTTGTATCAAGAGATAAGAATTTATCAATATTCCGTGGATACATGCATTGAAAGCTTTCTCATAACTTATGACATTTAAACCTAATTTTAATTATTTGGATAGTTTTGTATTCATTAGTTTATTTATTATTATTCATTAGGTTCTAACAACGGCCGTTCTACACCAATCTTAAATATATAAAAAAATTTAAAATACAAATGGTGACTGGTATGAAGAAACCAGTCATCATAGGTAACATAAAGGTGACTAGTACAAAGGAACTAGTTACTATAAAACTTCTTAATGGTTGACTGGCTAAAACCAGTCCCCATGTGTAGTTTGTTTGTGACTGACCACCAGTCTCCCATAATGGATACTAATAGGGACTGTTCAGCAGTTACCATAGAGGCAAATACAATAATTAGTCACCATAGATCATTGGTGACTAAAAAATGAGTGACATCTATATAGGGACGGTTTGTCAGTCACCCATGCTATATAGGGACGATTTGTAAGTCTTTAGGGACAGGCTTAGCCAGTCCCCAAAAGCCTGATATGTACTAGTGGAAGTTGAGTTCTTTCTCGCTAAGAACTGGTAGGAGACACTTAAGTGTGAATTCCTTTAGTTAATTTCATGGCTTTAGCATGAATAACATTTTCTTAGGACATTTTCCGAATTGTAAGGAGGTTCTTGGTTAATTGAAGCAAGAAATTCATTCTGGCATCGAATAGTTATTTCTCTAAGTTCTTCTAAAAGGGAATTTTTGCTAGTGTTGTCTGAGTCTAATAATAATCAAACTTTGGAGATTTAGAAGAGATAATACTGTGGAAATTCAAAAAACCTGGAGTCTCGGCAAAGAGACTAATGAAGCCACGATTTTCTCCCATTAAAATAAGGTTTTTTATTCCAACATGGATGCCAGTTGTGCATCCACGTTGGAAGGTGCCTGCTGGGTACTATTTTAAATTTTCTGGGTTGGGTCCACGCTGATCCATGAAACGCCATATGGCGGGCGCCACTCGCAACCATAGGTGCAGGGTCGAGATATGCTTCGAACGAAGGTTGTGCAGACTGATATGCACAGCTAGGGGTGGATTTGAGTCGAGCTGAGCCGAACATCCCTAAGTTCAGGCTCGGCTCGGTGTTAAGAACACGAACTGAAGCTCGGGCTCGAGTTCAACAATGAGCCTTCAAAAGAGTTCGAACTCGAGCTCGATTAGTTTTAACGAAAAGACCTCGAGCTCGAGCAAAAGAAAAAAGTAGAGGAGAATAAGGAAAAAACACAATTGCAATTCTCCAATTGTGCCTATCTCTTGGTCGTTGTTCAGCTTTTTTATGGTTGTCGTTCTGTTTTCTGACGATCACGTTGTCTTTCTATTTTCTATGATTGCGTCGTCGTTCTATTTTCTGATGGTCGCCTTCGAAGGTCACAATCCTTGAATGGTTTGGAGCTCTGAGAAACGAAAAGCTCCTGGTCTTTCAGACGAAGAAATCTTGAGAGTTGAGAGATAGGAGGTTACTTGATTACTTAATTTTCATAAAGATGGTTAAAAGTATCCAAGAAGTCTCACATGTATCTGGGTAATAAGTGGAGAAAAAAATACAAAGGAGGGTCATTAAATGTGTTAGTACAATCCTACATCATCATGGTCAATTAAAGTACCATGGTCATTAAATATTTTTCTCGAACTGGCTTACTTACGAGCTAACGAGCCAATCTTTGTACAACTGGAATTGGGCTCGTTAAGCAAAATGAGATCCTTTTTATATTCGAGTTCGGTTCAAACTCGTTATAAAGGAATTCGAGCCGAAAAAGTTACTCGCGAGCTGGCTCGGCTCACTGCCACCCCTATGCACAGCCAAAAGAAAGGGACGGGAGCACTGCTTCAATAAAAGCATCGCTAAATAGTGTTACTTTTATTGACAATTACGGCAGCCCGCGGTAAGAAATTGCTTCTTTGGTTTACATGTAACCGTTGTAAGAATATGGTAAATGAAAAAATAAAAAAATCATATTAAATATATATTATAAGTACATGAAAAAGTTAATTTACGTTACAATTTTACAGTCGAAAAATCTCCAAAAAGCATATAATGAAACACAACTCGATCGGGAACAAAAAAAAATGGGTTTTTTTTTTTCCAGTTCTGTGGGTTTTTTTTTTCCAGTTCTGCGGTGCCCTCTCTTTCTCTTCTCCTCTCCCTGTGGCTCATAATTTCATCTTTTTCTGGCCATGGTCACAGGCGTTCCATCAAACAATTCGTCGATGAAAGACTCGAGCTCCTCTGGGCCGAACTTTATATACTTCTCCGTCTGCCTTCCCGGGTCGAGATACTGCTGGAACCTGCCCAAGAAAGCGCGATAAGCCGGGACCATGACGGCGGCTATGGAGACCCTGAGCTCCGACTGCAGCTGCTCGTCGCTGACCAACCAACCGCTCTGCGTCTTGTGTATCTCCTCGAACAAGGCGTTGAAGCTCTTAAACCTCTCTTTGAGGGCGGGCTTGTTGATGGTGCCCTTCCCCTGCATCAGCCCGTCGTGCCTGAGGCATGCCAGGAGCTTGCTCCACGTCTCCCTCGTGTAGTTCTTGTGGTACTGCCTCAGCTCCGAGGAGCGCTTCCGGTTGTCGCCGAGGAGAGCGTGCATCTCAGACGACTCCTTGATCTTCTGGATTATGTACCGCCCGTTGTTCATCAAGAAGATGTAGCTCAGGGGCGGGTCCTTGTACAGCTTCGACTTCGCCTCGAGGCAGGAATCGAGCAGGTCCATCACCGCCGAGAGCTGCACCACGAACGGCGAGCGGGGTGGCGTAGCATTCATAATCCGGGTGGCGGCGGCCGAAGTCGACGACGAAGACGACTTGGGGGTCCGATCGTCCTCCAGTACCTCAGCGTAGGTGGTCTCGACCTTGTTGTGGTCCTGGAACACCTGCTCCATCGTCTCCTTGTACTCGCCGCAGGCGTACTTTAGGTAGTTCATCACGTACCGGGTCAAGGGGTGGACGGCGCCGCCGGGGACGGGGGTCTTGCCGGTGTCGGCTTTAATCGAGTTCTCCAAATCGGAGAAGCTCCCAACGGCCGCCTCCCCGAGACGGGACCTTATGTTCTCCGCCTCCATTCTCAGCTCCGACAGGGTCTCCCCGACGAAGAGCTCCTCCACAACGGGCATTAATAAATCCCTGACCGCCTCGTGCACGTCCAGGAACTTGAACAGCTTCTCCACCGACCTCTTCGTCATCACCACCGCCTCCGCGAAGTTAAGGAGCTGGATCACGACGCCGCGCGCCACCGCGCTCGCGAGCCCCTCCCGGATGTCTTTATCGCTCGGGAACACCCTCTCGCACAGGCTCCGCTCATCGGGGAAGTACACCCCCGCGCAGCGCTTGCAGGCCTTCGCCCACGTCGCGATCTCAGACTCCAGCGTCTCCCACGACATCTTCTGCACCTCGTCTATGCTGAACTTGTCCAGGCCCAACTTCGTCAGGCTGTCCTCCAGGACCCAACGACGGATCACGCCGTACACGTGGCAGCACTCCGAGGCGTATCCGGCGGAGATCATAAGCGCGGCGATCATGCTCAGCCGGGTCGTCGTCTCGGCCGCGTAAGCCGCCGGGGTGTCCGAGTCCCGCGTCCTGTTGTTGTTGTTGTTGTCTGACTCGTTCACAGGCCCCGCCGCTCGGTCCTGTTGCTGCTCTTGGGTGAAAACGAAGGAGGTCAGTTTTCGGGTCTTCGCCGTAACGAGCGCCGCCGCGACGGCCGTGGTGGACGGTGGCGCGGTTTCGGGAGCCTCCTGATCGGCGGCGTGGTGGGTGCCTTCTTCGAGGAGGCTGCGGAACTCCTCCTCCAGGAAGGACATGGCGCGCTGGAGGGTGGCGGTGGCGCGGTCGATGGCCGCGCCGTATTTTGAGCCGGTGGGGAACCGGGAGAGCTCCTCCGCCAGCCTCGATGCCCTCGTGATGGCCTCGACGAACAGCGACGAGGAGGAGGAGGAGGAGGAGGAGTCCTCGTCGTCGACGGCCGTGGTGGTGGGTTCCGCCAGGCACCACTTCCCCGGTTCTCTCTCCGCCTCGTATTTGTCGATCTCTTCCTCGATTAGGCGGTTGAATTTCTCGAAACATTCGGGGACGTCCGGAGGATCGGGGCTCTCCCTCGCCGCCGGCAGCGATTCCACGAACTCATCCACCTCGTCGCAGACTCTGCGGAAAATCGCCTCGAAATCGATCTCTGTTTCCGCCGCCGCCTCCTCGGCTTCCGCGCCCTCCCCCTCGACATTGGCTTCACCCTCCACCTTGGCCTCGGCCTCATCATCAGCCTCCACTTTGACCTCACCCTCCATCTGGGTCTCGCCCTCGGCCTCGGTTTTGGCTTCCTCTCCTCCGGCGGCGACAGCCACATGAGCTTCCGCCGGAGGTTCTGCCTTAGCCTCATCATCTCCATTTTGTGGGTTAACATCGACTGCTCCTGTCTTGGGCTCTGTCTTTGTTTCCCCTTCTCCTTCTTCGTTTTCGTTCTCTCTTCCTTCTTCTATCGTGGGAATGGGTTCTGTCTGGGCGGACTCGTTTGCGTTTTTGGTGGCCTTTTCTGCTTTGTTAGCGGAGCTGCCGGATCTTGACAGGAAATTAAGTCTATCCATTTTAATTTGTCCTCTCCTCTCTGATTCTTTTTGTGTCTTTAGGGTTTAGAAAGGGAGAGGGGAAGAAGAAGAGGAAGAGAGAGAGGCCGGGAATATTGCAGTACACGGAGAAATTCAGGAGAAAGGATCGAAAGCCAGACATGGAAATGGTCGTTCGACAGAGGGAATGTTGGGAGAAAGAGGAGGAGAGTTCGTTCGTTTTTTTACTATTTTTCGACCACTTTTTTTAGTTTATTGTATTTTATTTTATTTTATTTTTTTCTGGGGTGGAGTTTTACTTAGATGGATGGGCAACGGACATTCCTAGTGTGTGTGCTTCTAGCCTGATTGCTTGCCCCTAGTTTGAATATTGTTGACTTGGTAAATAAAATTATTTAGTTAAATTATTATTTTTATTATTTTCAACAAATGAAACAATCGTTTAAGTATATATTTCCTAAAAGATGTTCATGCAAGTTGAAGATATTTATCAATATTCGTGAGAAAAATAATAGGGCTATTCCCATTTACAACTATTTCCATAGATAATTTGTTGGCAATTGACATTGCTTTTATTGCATATCATGCATGTTAGAGAAATACATCATAATTCATATACAAGATTATACTGTCATATAAATTATATTTTAAATTATTTAATTAAACTCAGATTTAAGAAAGAGGTCAGTGTTTTAAAAACCGAACTGAACCGGCCGGTCCGACCTGGTTGAACTAGAATCAGAGGCCAATTCGGTTCTTATATATTGACTCAGCCCGATTCACTCTAATCAGCATTATTTTTGTCTTTTTTCCTATAGAAATATTAAGAAAATATAAATTATAGAGTTGTATGCACCAAAATGTGCACGGCCCAAATTCAACAGGTCCAGGAGTCCTACGATTCAGCAAACAAGGTTCGTGGACAGGCCTCGACAATTCTCAGATTTACCCGACGCAGCCCATCGTCGGACTCATCTGTCTTGCCGCATCATCGACACAGTGAGTCATCTTACAGCCATCAGCGACTCGGTGAATCATCGTCTAGTCAAGAACGACTTCGGTGAGTCATCGCCACATCGGCCTGAAGTCGTCAAGATCTGGTCATCTACCTCAAACGTGGAGATAAAAACCAAGAAAAAGGGTCACGATCCTCATTCAAGGGATCTCAAGGGAGTTCCTGGTCTCCGTCCTTCCCTCTTCTCCCTCAACTTCACGAGCAGAAAGGGGATCGTGATCCCCTTTCCCAGGCAAAATCCCTCAACAACCACACAGAATGGCTACAAAAGGCCAGAAGTTCCCTGTTCTAGGGGTTGGAGAAATCACATTCGAAAGACTCTCTTAACATCAGTGCAGAAGCTCTCTCGTTCCCAAATCGAAGGTCCAAAACTCCCTTCGCCGAGAAGAGTTCCTCACGCACAGAGGTTCTTTCATCGCAAAGAAGTTCAACATCTGCAGTTCATCGCTCTACGGCTCGACCAGAAGCAATTCTACACCGTCGCCGGCATCGTCACAAGTCGAAATACACAGAACACAAATACTTCCGTCCGACCGACAAAAGCCACACCAGATCATGTACACCCATTTCTGTAACTCGAAGTCTCGACGACGACCTCGCAAGAGTCAAAACTTCACCAAAACCAAACGGAGATCGAATCAGAGGGTTATTAGGAGATTGTACTCGCAATTTTCTGACATTCAACCACACCCTGTAACAAAATTATTCTAAAGTAATTGAAAACTTCTCTCGGTCGCGCCTCTTCGCAGACCGGCGGATTTTCGGTGAAACAAGAGTATATTATTCAATGGTTGAACCATTGGTCCAACTGACCAGGTTCGACCAAAACCAAACATAATATCAGTTTGATGGCCGGTTCGGTTTTTAAAACACTGAAAGAGGTACATATATAGGGTTAAGAAAAGATCACCTTCACATATATAAGTGTGTGGGAAAAAAAAATTTCTACACTCAAAATTAAAAAGGATTGAAGGGTATTTTTATGAATGTGAGAGGGTACTTTTGTATGTGTGAATAAATAATCAATTTACATTTACAAAAATACCCCTTATTTCTTCTTTAAAATTTTAATTGTTTCCCTGTTCAATTTTGAGATAATAAAAAGTTTTAGGTTAATCTTTGAGACGTCTCATCAGATTTCAAATAATCGATTGTTTCATATCATTTTAAGCGCCCTTGAGCTCGCTAATGGTTTAGCAACTTGAATTAGGTTCCCTTATAGTCTAACATGAAGTCTCACTCTATATATATACATAATCAACTAGACCAAAGATCATAACATTTATGATAGTAAAGCTTAACAAATTAAGGTTTTCACTAAGATAATAATAATGTACGCTAAATTGTTTATTATTAGATATATATAACTAAATTAAGATTAGCTTAATGTTTCTTGATTGACATGTAAGTTTGTTTTTATGGATGCATATATATTATTTAACATGATTGCATATTGCTTGCATTAGTTTAGTAATTTTTCACCTGGTAAATTACAAAAATGACATTGGCAAAAAATATTTGGGAATAAAATTTTATTCCCTTTTGAAATATCCATTTTGCCCCACACTTTTTTCTTCTGTTACTCTATATTTAGAAAAGTTAGAAAAGTCATAAAAATTTAAAATTTTTACTCATATTTTCTCTGGTGTCCTTTATTTTTTTTCAATGTTTACCATTGATTTCAGATAAATGCAATCCTTTTAAACAATGTAACACCTATAAGATGTTTTACATTTCTTTCTAAAATTATAATGAATTTTATTATAAATTATAATTGATAATATTTATATTTTTATTAGTTATTAATTTTATATTAATTTATCACTTCAAAAGTATGGATATCAGTGTAAATACAATAATTTATTTCTTGAAATTTATTTATGAGAGTAAATATACAAGATTAAAAAATATTTTGAATGTGTTTGTTATGTCCACATTATGTTTACCATATTTAATACAAAATAAATTTGCAAAAGTTAAAAGGTTTAATATTTTTTTTAGCTGAAATAAAATGTTATATATTTGCCCCCCTCCCTAATGTTCCTAGCTCTACCATGATTCATGGTTCACCGTCACTGATCGCTAGTGTCAAATACGACATGGTAGCGTAAATCCCCCAATGTGTCGCTTATATATTTTTACAGAAGGCAGCATAAGCATGTCGCCTAAGGGAAGTAATGCAAAAGCCAAATACTGCCTATCGCGCGAGTACTCTAAAATTGCCTCTTCTCTTTCTCTTATCCCTCCCGTCTAGTCGTATGGGATGTAGAACTTTTTAGATAGTAAAATGCAACTTAACATGGCATAGAAATGTACCTTATACTAAAAAGCTCAAGGTGACTTTGCAAAACCACTTACATTGGAAAACTTTAAGACTACTATACAATGCTACCTTTATTTCTTAATTTGTAGGTGGCTTTGGGAAGCCGCCATTAGTTTTTTATTTAGGCAATTTTTCAATGCCACCTTGAGGCTTTTATATATATTGTTTTGTTTTTTTTGTTAAATTTTTCATAAAACCTGTGTTTCAACCTGTTCACAAGTAATGTAGTATGAAAATTGAATTTCAAGGCATTGTCACAAGCTCACGAAATTAATATAAAGAAAAAATAAAATAACACAACTATAGCCTTGATTGAGAGAAAAATAATGATATATATATATATATATATATATATATACACACTCCAAAAATATTCAATAATAAAAAAAGTCATGTCTAAAATTCATGTGAATAAATGATACACCATCAATGTCCTGAACTAGTTCGAGAAGAACTAAAGGTGTTTTGCCTTCTCCTATGTACAACCCAATGCTGATGTTGAAGGCTAGGATGACACTATGGTTCATGCTAAGGGTCAATATGAGGCTCATGCTTTGGTACATGCTCAGCCTCTAGAGAACGCTTTAATGGGGGATCTGGTATAATAGGAGGCTCTGGTAGATGCTCAAGTCGCATTGTTGTTTTAGATATAAAAACTTGCCTAGGGTGATGAGTTTTCTACTATTGTCTTTTCTAATGCTCTCTAATAGGGTAGATTCACTACTAGCCGTATCAATGTTGCCAATGCCTCCTTTGGTGATCATCCACAGGAAGGTTGTCCAAGGCTGATCGTATATTCTTGGTAGCTTCTAACATATATGGAACTACTAATGATGCCTCCAGTCCTTCTACATGCTCCAAGTACTCGATGACATTCCCTACACCAACTACAAAAATATTAATTTGTTAAAAAAAGAAAAATTAACATAAATAATAAAGTTATACAACTAAGTATTTAATAATACCTCCTTTGTATAACCCATGGCAGGATAATTTGATTTTATTCTTGTTTTTTTATTATAAAGAACATGAAGAAAATGTAATAACAACAACGGAAGAAGTCCCAAGTAAATCGAGCAAAAAATGAAGCTTTTACCCTATTTTTGAGGAAGTGCAGAACTAGGTGTCATATAGGGCCAGAGGAAGTTAATGGCGTCCACAACGCGCCACGAAATCACCCCGCCGCCATATGGCGCTAATAGTGTAGAATTCGACTTATGTGTGTTGTGAAGGCTTTCTGACGCACATCTAGATGACACGTGCAAACCTGGGTGCCAGAGTATTTTGAGGGATATATGGCACCAGACACTCAGCGCCATGGCGCAAAAGTGCAACATTCAGGGCCCCAATGTTGGGTCTTAGAGTCATGGCACAAAGGGTCTGGCCGCCATAGAAGGTGATTGGCGTTGTACGACGCTGGGGCCTTTATGCTGATTTTGCATTGCTTTAGTGACTCAGCGCCATATGGCACTCGGTCACTAGCCTGCACTATAAATACGGGTTTTGGGAGAAATCTTAGGGATTCAAACTTGAGAGTTGGAGAGTCGACCTAGGCTCGTCTAGGGGTTCGTGCCAAATCTTTAAAGGAGGATTTTGAGGCAATTTCTTGAAGAGATTTCCATCTGGGGGGGACTTAGCCATCAAGAAGTGTTTTATACACTAGTTTGCATTTATTGTTCTTCTTATATCATTTATCTATACTTTGAGTATGGACATGTGGTTGAACTTGAGACTATTGTTGTATTTTGACTCCATGTGTAGTTAAACCCCTATTTGGGGGTGTGATGTAGTGTACTTGTGTGATGTATGAGGTTATTTCAATGTTTTAAGTATGATTCATTGTTATGGTCTGACTAATGCATGCTTAGTGTTTGATTAATTACCTAGCTAGATATTAATTGATATTTAGAAACCCGATTCGATCTCAGGAGGGTAGATTTGGGTAGACTTGCATTAGGCAACGTGCGTTCCACCTAGTTACAGGTCTAGCTAGGGGATTCGTGGGTGGAGTTAGAAATAACCCACGGTCGTATGTGACCTATAGGCTACGTGTAGTGGTTCACACATCTAGCTCTAATCGGGAGATTGTAGTTAATTGGGTGAATACAAGTGCGATGATCTCGGAAGAGACCCGTGCATACCAAATTCCTGGGTTCACCAACTGTTCGATGAAATGCTTGAATGCTTAAATAGGTTAGATACAGAGCACAAGGACGTGAAATCACACCCCTACCTATATCTTAAGTAGATTCTCCTCTTTTATCCCTTGTCCGGGTCCTTGTTAGTGTGTATATTTTTGCATTTTCTATTAATTATCCTTTTATTTTGTTAGATATAGCTATTAGGAGGCATGCTTAATACTTAGTCTACACAGTCCCTGTGGGTTTGACATCTGGACTCTAAGTCCACTTTATTACTTGCACGACAAGTGGACTTGCGTGCTAGAATGACTTTCTTTAATTAGAAAGTACATACGTTTAATGAGCAATAAATTTTTGGTGTCGTTGCCAGGGACTATTAGTTAGATTGATGCTAAATCCAATCTGAGTAGTTGTACTCTAACCTTAGTTAGGTTTAGTTTGTTTATTATATTGTTTATTGTTAGTTAGTTTGTTTGTGTTTAGCTTTTATCATATTTTTTTTTAAAAAAATTGTATGTACATTGAGATTGGTTTGCCTTCTTGTGCTTGTGATTGTATAACTTATTCATGAATCATTATTTTTATCGTTCCAAGTATAATAAAGGTTATGTGGATAATGAATGTGTTTACCCAGGTGAGCTCTTTAGCAACATCCAACAAAAGGATTTTTCTTGTCCTAGAGAAAGACTATGGGAGTTTTCTCTGGCCCAACAAGCTGTTCACAGCTCTATATGTAGCAAGCCAATGCAGTGCTAGAAGATCATTATGGGCACCCGCCATATGAGATAGATGATCCTAGTTGGGAAGATGGTTTAAATTTTTCATGGGAGCACAGACAAAAGATCTTGTCTATGCTTGGCCAACATAGACAATTACATTCTCCCACTTTTTGCCCAACTACTCAACCTCCACCCCTGAGGACCAAGGATGACTCAACCGAAGAAAGAAATTGTGAGATTCTTCAAAGGTTGTTTGCAGAGTAAGAAACTTTTGGAGAAGAACAAGAGAATGTCGTTTGTCTACTGGTAATGAATTCTAAGAGGCAATCATGTGTGAATAAAATGATAGATTCGTGTTTAGAGCATGGATATGAGCAACTCATGGTTACCTCTAGGATTGATAGCCACTTTGAAGAGAAATTGGAAAAACAACAAAGGGTACCCGACTTAATGAAGGAAGAAGATGGATATATGGATGACTTGGAAGAGAGGAAAGAACACAATCTTACTCATGAGGATTTGCTTCAACCCCAATTTGTCGACCCATTGGAACCTTGGCGACATAATTGGTTAGCCAGTGGGTTCACAAAAGAAGCTAACCAACCTGTGGAGGAAGTGATGAGCTCAACCTCTCGATCTTTGCTCAGTTTAGAGAAGGGGGAAGAAAAATTTGAATATCTAAAAGAGATGGTTGAGGTAGAATTCTAAATAAGTTTGAGGAAGTGACAAAAAGTGAAAAAAAATTAGAAGAAAATCCCTTAGAGTCTTGAGTATCATTACATGTTTATGAAGAACCAATTTCAACTAAAGGGAGGAGTCTAAATCTAGATGAGTTCATCCTCCCACCCTATGAACCAACCTTAGGTTCTAAATTCCATATCTTGTTATGTATGGTTGGAGGGGAGTTAAGACATCTTACTTATTTTGACTTGAAGAATCTCCACTTGCAAGATGTCACCACCTACTACTCTCAAACTCTTTGGGAGCCACTTTCTAGCTCTACCAAGGGTAGAGAAGTGATAGAATAAAAGTGGTTCAGCTTTCCTTTGGATATGGGAGGAATGGTGGACAAGTCTAGCCAAGGACTTTAAACATGGCGCTACTTGGGAGGTAACCCAAGAAAGTAAAATTTAGGAATAGAATAAAAGTGATTTTTTGTAAATAAGTGGTTAGAACCATGTAGATTAGTTAGAGATAATGTCGGTAGATAGTGAAACATGTGGGTGAAGTTTTTTAAGTAAAACAAGTGGAAAATTGAACTAAAAAGGTCCTAATAGTGTTTGACACCATAGATAGAACTGGGCGCCATATGGCCCCCAGTTCAGCCCATAAATTGCTTCCTCTGTTCGGTGTCATGAACTGGACTGGGTGTCATATGGTGCTGGCCAGGATTCAGTGAAATTTTTTTATATCTTTTAAATCTTGTGTGCTTCCTTTTAGGGGCATTTATGGGATTGTAAAAGAGGGGCTCTACACAAAGCTCTCACCTTTTAAAGCCCCAAATAGACCATATGTAGTGAAAGAACTCCACTTGTAAGCTCATGTTTGTTTTTTAGATTATATCTTTTTGAACTTCACCAAATGTGCATTTTGATTTGCCCATTTGTTTTGTTATTTAGTGTTAAATAAATGTTAGTTTTCATAGTTGAGCGTTGGAATCCTAGATACTTCTTCCATATGTTTGACCTCATATGTGTGCACGAGTTCATGCTCCTCACAGGTTTATTTAGGTGCCCTTCATTGAAGCAGCATTGTACCTACAGGGAGATTTCTTACCTACTTCATTTGTATTAGTTATCATGACCTTTGGAGAGGGGTACCATGCTGCATATATTCATCTTGCGTAGCTTATGATTCGTAATGCTACCATGCTGTTTAACCCGAGAGTGAAAAATTCATGCTCGACCCTCAGTTACATAATATGAGTAGGAGATATGAATTATTTTCATGTCACTACACCACTCACAATAATTTTTCTTGAAGTCAACATGTCATGGTTTAGGAATGTGAAATACTTGGTTTATGAACTTGAGAATTATCTTAGAAGCTTTAGAACTAGTTTCAAGGGAAGCTAGAAATGAAAGATTGAATATTGCAACTCAAAAAAATGAGTTAGGCTATTTTTTATGAGTTTGGGCCTTTCTAGCTAACGCAGTACACTCCCTAGTCAACTAAGTCAATATTTTTTTTTTTTTGTCATCATGTTTAAAACCTATCTTGATTGCATTATTGTCCTCTTTTTCATAACCTATCTCTCTTGGTGCATGGCGCAATCTGAAAAGATTCTTGGAGCCAAGAGAAAAAAGAAAAAAAAAAACAATAGGAAACAGAGAAAAGAGGTAACAATTCTGAAAGACAAAGGAGCAATGGCAGCTTTACTTAGTAACCGGGCCTTTATGACTCAGAAATCATGAAGTTTTACGTCAAACGGTAAAGTCGGTTATCTCCACCCCCTACTCAAGTGACATACAAAAAGAAGAAAAAGAAAGAAAAAGAGAAGGGGAATTGGCTTCACAATAGTTTGAACATAAGTTTAGGGGAGTACTTGAAGGGTAGAACATGCCTTGGAGGGTTGGATCATACATTGAAGAGAGATCTTCCCCATTACTCACTTGTGATCCTACCCATAACCCAAACTCCATTACAACCGAAGTGAAACATTTTGAGTGCATCCCTTCATCATTCGTGAAAAGCGGAACGAGAGACTAGAGTATAAAGTGCTAATGAGAATTCAAGTTCATAGGTTAGTGGTTTGACAGTGAGAACCATGATTGTGGGGACTATTAAAATTGATGAGTGTAGGGGAAGGTGAGTGAAAAACAAGTTAGTCCCTTAAGAGAGACGACAAGTGATGGGTTGAACAATACTATTTTTTATTTTTGTGTTGAATTGCATTGTTTTTCATTGCAAGCATGTGAAATAGATAATTTAGAACCTATGTAGCAAGTAGTTGCTCGAGGACGAGCTAGACTTTAAGTTTGGGGTAATTAATTGTATGAATTTGACCTATATTATAAATAACCAAAATTTCTCCAAACTAGGATAATTTGATTTTGTTCTTACATGTTTATTACAAGGAACATGAAGAAAATGTAATAACAAGAACAAGGGAAGAAGTCTCAAACAAATTGGGCTAAAAATGAAGCTTTTACCCTATTTTTGTGGAAGTGTCGAATTGGGTGCCATATGACACCAGAGGAGGTTTATGGCGCCATGAAACCACCCCGATGCCATATGGTGGAAAGCTTAGGGATTCAGATTTGGGAGTTGGAGAGTCGGCCTAGTGTTCAAGTCAGAGCTTCAAAGGAGGATTTTGGGGTCATTTCTTGAGGAGGTTTCCATACGGGAGGATGACTTAGCCATCAAGAAGTGTTTTATACACTAGTTTACATTTCTTTCTCTTCTTCTATCATTTATTTATACTTTGAGTATGGACATGTGGTTGAACTTGAGATTATTGTTGTATTTTGACTCTATGTGTATTTAAACTCTTATTTGAGGGTGTGAAGTAGCGTACTAGTGTGATGTATGAGGTTATTTTAGTATTTTGAGCATGATTCAATGTTGTGGTGTGACTAATGCATGCTTAGTGTTCAATTAATTTCTTAGCTAGCTATTAATTGATATTTAGAAACCCAATTCAATCCCGGGAGGGTAGATTTGGGTAGACTTGCATTAGGCAATGTGCGTTTCGCCTAATAGAAGTCTAGCTAGGGGATTGGTGGGTGGAGTTAGAAATAAGCCATCGTCGTAAGTGACCTATAGGCTATGGGTAGTGGGTTCACCCATCTAGCTCTAATCGGGAGATTGTAGAATTAATTGGGTGAATACAAGTGTGGTGATCTCGGAAGAGACCTGTGCATATCAAATTTTTGGGTTGTAGATTCTCCTATTTTATCCCTTGTCTAGGTCCTAATTAGTGTGTATATTTTTGTATTTTTTATTAATTGTCCTTTTATTTTGTTAGATATAACTAGTAGGATGGATGTTTAGTACTTAATCTATACATAGTCCCTGTGGGTTCGACATCCGAACTTTAAATCTACTTTATTACTTCCGCAACACGTGCACTTGCGTGCTAGAGTAACTTTCTTTAATTAGAAAGTACTCACGTTTAGTAAACAACAATATACCATAGTTGGCTGCTCTGGTGAATGAGCTATGAAATGTTCAGTGATTGACAAATACCATGTAATCATATTCTCGCTCTAATTGTTTCTAATTGAGACCCCTTACAATACTGCCTCTACAAGTGCTTGTGGAGTCACCTACCCAAAGTGAACAATTGAGGTTAAATATATTTTATGTTTAGCTTAAGAATCAACATGTGTAGTATAAGTTACCTCCACTAATCGGAATTGCAGCATAGCTGCATCTCAACGATCTTGAAACAAATAAAGGGTGTCACAGATAACTAAATACTTCCACTTTTCACACAAATTACAAGTAATCGTTAAAAAGGAATCTAGGTTAGAGTATGTAAATTTGAAAGTTGCATTATAAATTATATACTAGAGTATGTAAATTTGAAAGTTGCACTATAAATTATTTACTGGTTTATACAAGGGTTGGTAGCATTAGCCTATCAGACTTTCTGCCCAAAATGAGAGTAATGACTTGTAAGGAATTATTTGAAAAAAAATCTCTTTGGTTAACTATTTATGTTGGCCCCGATTCTGCTGCAAACAAGGCATGTGCGCATCGGCGCACAACCAATAGCCATACGCAACGGCATGCAGGGGGCATGCGAAGAGCTTAAATGAAGTTCCTCCATTCATCCGTAAAAATCATTTATGCCCCATTCGCATATGCCCCCAGGTGCTACTTCGAAGACTATTGGTTGTGCACATGGATGTGCACCAACCTTGTTCTGAGTGGATCCAGGGCCATTTAGGTTTATTCTTTCTAATGAATCAAACATTTGTTTATGTGTTTTAGATAAATATTTGTGGAATTATTTTCTACAAAGCATTTATAATCATAACATAAAAAGGCAACTATGAGTAAGGTTAAATTAACTCTTTGACTTCATTTTATAACCCTGACCCAATAACAAATTCTAGGAAGTGATCTAGTCTTTGTAGCACATTATCTTTTAAAAGTACTTCATAGAAAAGACTACACTTTCATAAAATATGACATTTTAATTAAATATAGGCATTATATATTGTATATTTTAAAATAGAGTTAAATTTTTTTCCCTCCCTTTTTCTCTTAATCTCACATTGGGGATAAAATAACTGAAATTGGTGCATTTTATTCCTGCACTTGCGTGTGACAATCTCTCTCTCTCTCACACACACACGAGTATGAGCCTATGTGTTAGACATCCTGTATCACACGATGATACAGGTCGATTTACAGCAAGAGTTACACGTCAAGTATCAGAAGGTGGTACAGTCGATGCTGACACACCTTCCTTATCAGAATCCTAATTTGTTCTGATTTTGTAATCTTATCCAGCTGTAATCCTGTAATCCCAATCTCCTTTGATTTGATTCTGTAAACTTTCCTAGTCCTCCAAGAAACAACCGACGGTTGCACGTTCAAGTGCAGAAGCAGAATACCGCGCTCTTGTTATTGCAGCTGCCGAAGTTACTTGGGTTCTTCAGCTGTTCAAAGAACTCAATGTGTTCATATCCAGCCCTCCGGTGATTTGGTGTGACAACCTATCAGCCACATACATTGCGGCAAATCCACGTGTTTCACGCGGCAGAGTTAAGCATGTTGAACTTGACTACCATTTCATTCATGAACGAAGTTACCTACGGTGCATTTGCAAGTTAAATACATCTCCACACACGATCAAGTTGTTGATGTCTTCACCAAAGGTCTTCCCAAATCTCAATTTATGAATTTTCTTTCCAAGCTTTCATTATCTTCTCTAAGCCCCTCGACCATGGGGAATGTTAGACATCTGTGTCACACGATGATACATGTCGAAGTTACTGAGAAGAGTTACCGTCAAGTATCGGAAGGTGGTACGATCGATCTTGACACACCTTCCTTATCAGAATCCTAATGCTTTCGATTACGTAATCTTATCCAGCTGTAATCCTGTAATCCCAATCTCCTTTAATTTGATTCTGTAAACTTTCCTACTCCAACTAGGAAATAAACACTCACTAAGTGTATATATGTACCATTGTACATCTGAATGAAATACGATTGAAATTAAACATTTACACTATGCACATGTGTGTGGTCACACAGTGGCCCCACATATGTTGTGTGACCATACACATGTTTTATATATTTTTAATATTTTATCAGACATGAATATGATCTTAGATAAATCTAAATCAAATCGTTAATTTAAATGATTAGCAACCATTACGGATCTGAATGGTTAGATGGACACAGATAATCTGAACGGCGGTCAGATTTGAGATATGAACGGATAAAGATCTCAAGTTAATTACAAATTAATTATTAGTTTAGATACTCATATGAAGAAGTTTTTTTAAGAATAATTAAAAAAAATAAAAAATTACACTAATGACACTATTCACAACTTATTTGCCAAAATGTCATTTTTAGCGTTTGACCAAGTTTGACCAACTTGGTCAAACACCACGTAAGCAACACACGGGCTTGCAGGCACCACCGTGATGTGTAATTTTTTTTTTTTTTAAAAGCGAAGACGCCTACAAAAAGGTGTCCCAAAAAATTATGGATAAGGGAGGCCGCCTTTTTTTTGGAAGGTTGTTTCCCAAAAAAATAAGGAGGCGGCTTTTAAAAGCTGCCTCCTGTTTTAAAGGGAGACAACTTTTCGATGCCGCCTTCCATTTTAAAAAAAAAAATTATTTTGGCGAGGCGCCTGTTGCCTACGTGGCATTCTTGGTCAAACACTAAAACTGACATTTTGGTAAATAAATTAGGAATAATATCATTAGCGTAATTTTTTATTTTTTTTAATTATTCTTAAAAAAAACTTCTCATCTGAACCGACATATATGATAAGCCAGCTCGGCCTAGTCCACTCGATCTGTTTCGGACTTTGGGGACCCCGATACGGTCCCGAATCCGAGTCGATCGACCCTAATCGACTCTGGAGCATTAAGGGCAGAAGCCCGAGTTAATAGCCAAACAAAAATTTCGATTTACAACTTCCGAACTGCTTCTCTATCTGCCGCCGCTTCTCTATCTGCCGCCGCTTCTCTATCTGCCGCCGCTTCTCTATCTGCCGCCGCTTCTCTATCTGCCGCCGCTTCTCTTCGGCTATCTCCCTGCCGTCGAAGGTAGATTCTTCAACTTTTTTTTTCTCTTGCTAGTTTAGCTAGTATGTCCTTCATATATGCTATCACCTTCTCACGGTGACCATTCCACTGATTGTGGAAAACTGCGAAGCATATGTAAACATGTAAAGAATCATGGAAGTGATGAAAGAGGCTCTTTAATGACAGAGATGCGGGGATTACTTGTAGTCCTATAAAATACAGATCGAAAAGTTTCTCAAGTATTTGCTCCTTCCAGCATAAAGTTTGGTTATTTTTAACTTACTTGTGGATATTTAAGCGTGACATCATTGCCGCTTGCTCGTTGAACTGGAAGGTCTTCGGTATTTTAGATTGTAACCTTCGTTTTCTCCCTCAACTCAGAGTACTCTTTTTTCTTTGCTATTTGTTTTATTTTTGAACATATGGAAGAACGAGGAACATGTCTTTTGATCAAGTTGAAGTGGAAAGACTATTCATTGGAGCTGGATGCAACAGAATTGTCAACAATGTGTCATGGGGTGCCTGTGATTTAGTCGCATTCGGGGCTCAAAATTCTGTTGTTCTTTTCTGCCCCAAGGTAGCATCCTTTTTCTTCTTTACAAGACTTTCTCAGTTTTTGAACTTATTCAGTTGTCTCCTCTCTTCTGCAGCTTGCCCAAATACAGACAACCCTTCCTGGGCATAAATCTGTTGTTAATTGCACTTTTTGGCTTCCAAGTAGTAGAGATGTATCCAAAGGTATTTCACATATATTTCTAGATATTCGCTTCCTTAGATTTTTGGAATTAAAACTATTCAGGAAAACCTTGTCTGTTTTCTTGTTTAATAGCTCTGAACAGGTGGACGACTTCCTTAAGAAACACACAATCTCATCTCTGCTGTCAACTACTCAAGCTGTAAATCGCATGGACAGTGGATTATAATTTTTTGTGCTAAAGAGTTCTTCTGTTGTGTATTCAGTTAATCAGAATATGGAGCATTTTCTACTTTCTGGAGGTGCTGATGGTATCGTAATGGTATGGGGCATATTTCAAAAGGAGAAGAAGGTATTATGAAGATCATTAGATTGGTCTAATTTGGCATTTTCATTGTGTTTTGGGTCATCTGGAGCTTCCAGTTAATTAATTTTCGACCTTTCTAATTTCCCAGTGGAGACATATAATGCAAGTACCCGAAGTGCATAAAAGAGGTGTTACATGCATTGCTGGGATCATGAGATGTCAATCTGTTGCAATATTTGCTTCCACCTCTTCTGATGGCAGTATCTTTATATGGGAAATGACCTTACCATTCACTTATGGGGGTTAGTTATTTGCTTTGTCAGCTTGTCCAATACTTCTTGCACCACTATTTCTATTTATCTTATTTATTTGAACTGCTGGAAATCAAAATTTAAACAAATAGGGGGGTAGATTAGGAGGATCGAGTGGCAAACTGACTGAAGAAAAGTATAAAAGAAAGTAAAAACGGAGAGTCTGGTACAATTGCAGAGGTAGTTTAAAGATAAAATGCAAAGTTATACATGTGTGAGAGGGATCAAACTTCATTATAAGTTGTTTGGGGACCATCTTTCACAAGGGAGTTGGCCAAAGATTGACTGGCTGATGGATCAACTAGCTAAAATATCAAATTTCTATTCCAAATATTGGTGAAAGTGAGAAAGTGAACAGTAGCATGAGGCTGCTCATTTACTAATAGCTTCTGAGATTTTCTTTTCATTATCTGCAGATCATAAAAGGAAGTACTGAATTTTATTCTCTTAGGCCTTTTAATTACAACATTTCCTTTGTGCTTGAGCCTTTGCCTAGATGGTCACAAAGGGATGCTTTAGTTTGAAGTCTTTGGTTCAAATTTCACTAGGGTATGGAGTTTCAACATTAAAAACAGGATTGAATTCTTTCCAAGGTGATACTCAATCGGGCAGCGTGTCTGGACAACCCACCAACTCTGGAGCTACATACCCTACATACCCTCGTGTTGCCAATTCCTTGGCTCTATGCATGTGAGTGGTGCGAACTCTTACATTGCTTGTGTTGTATATGCATGCTGCCAGACTACTTATCACAAGGCCTCTTCAAAGCCTTGGATGATATGAGTATTCTCAACTTATGTTTTGTCTAGATGACCCATGAAAAGAGGCAGAGGATTCTAGGAAGCTCCTGGCTGTCCCTGATGTCACCTCCACCTTCTTGTGGACTTTGGTTATCAGCAGAATAGGCTAGTCCTCTATCTATTCCAAATAATTTTCCCTAGCAGTAGTGTCTTAATATTTTCCTTAGCAGTCGCGTCTTAATATTTTCCTTAAGAAGGTATTGTTGAATTCTTTTCTTTTCATCCTTTTAGTCTAGCCCACACCAGCCACACAGATGCTCGTGCAGGTATTCTTGAATGCAGTGATGAAGCGTCCAGACATGGAAATGGGCCAAAATATTTGAAGAGCAAAATCCTGTGGTCCAGTTTTACTTCTGAAGTTGCAATCTGTCTAAATTTTACCTCGAGCACCAGAAACCATGGATATCACAACTGGGTAGTTTGAATGGGATTTTGTCAGCACAGGATGTCTGCCTTATTTAGTCCATTTTGCATGATGTTTTGTTGACTACTTCTCTGAACTATCGTCCATTTTGGACAAGCCTAGACGTGAGTAGTGTTAGCGAGAGTAGTTCCATACAGATAAGTGTTAAGAAAGATCCTAGAGTTATTTTGTTAAAAAATGACCTCTTGACTAGCTGGTCATTTCAGGATGGCCATAGAGCCAACTTTAACAGTTGCAACAGCAGCAATTGGTTTCAAATAGGATTTTGTTGTCCTGAATGAATGATGGAAATCCTGTCAGCTGTTGTCTTAATCTGATTGTTTGGGATTTGAAGTTTTAATGTTGTGAGTACTACCTGCATCTTTGAAATTTCAATCCATTTGTGGAACTGCAATTTGTGCTACACAAATTAATGCCTTATAGTAGATGAAAGTGCTGAAGTTGTAGTCAAGAGGATATCGGGTCATGTATTATGGGGCAAGTTAGGCCTTATGATTAATGGCCACTTTGGGGTGCGATGAAGTTATGGGTGTATTCAACATTCAAATAATCTAGGAGGTCATGAATTGTTGTGGTCTTTCAACATTGCTTGGGATGAGTGAGTAATGGAGTTCTCAGCTTCTTTCTAGATTATATTTGCATATTGTATTACCAATATGACCTTTAATTCAGATCTGAGGGTTTTATCCAGATATAATTGTCTCCATCCTCTGAGTGGAATTCCATGGGTGCTGTAGGTGACTGTAAATTGTCATGCTTGGGAATTCTTTCTGTTGGGTCCAAACCCATGGTTGCTCTTTCTTTAGCAGAATTGCCTGGGCAAGCGGGACACTTTATTCTAGCTATGGGAGGCCTGGATAACAAAGTTCACCTTTATTGTGGTGAACAATCTGGCAAGGTTTGTTGTTTGAGATGATATCACTCCACATACACAATATCTAAAAGAAGAATGGAATTTCTGCTGCTAAAAGATGCAGGATTTCCTTACTCCTTTTGCAGATGACACTGCTATGACAGGCATGGGCCCAACTGACATATGATACCTGGGTGAGGTAATTGAAGATGCTGATATTGTAGGCTATGAGAAGTTGATCCAATTGTATCTTATTCAAGCTAAAGTAGATGTCATTTACTAGTTCAGAAAGTTATGGGGTTTTTTATTTGTTGTGAAATATGTCAATGCTCCCGTTTGACAGGTCAGAACGATCCTGTACCAGGTCTATTTTCTGTCTGATTCTTTTTCCCAGTGTCTTTTTACCTCACTCAAATGTCATTATCTTGCTGGGCCAGTGTCTTTTCACCTCACTCAAATGTCATTATCTTGCTGGGCCTATTGCTGTAAAAAATCACATAATTACTCAATATATACAGTTTGTTGGATAACCTTTTATTCATTCTTCACCCTTTAAGAGTTGACCATGTTGTCTGATGATCCAGTTTACTCGTGCTTGTGAGCTGAAGGGGCATACAGACTGGATCAGAAGTTTGGATTTCTCACTACCTCTTAGTACAGAAAGTGGCAAAGATAGCCTGCTTCTTGTAAGTTCATCTCAGGACAGAAGCATTCGCATTTGGAAGATAGACTTGCACCCTTCTATGGCTAATGCTGAAAGGAAAGAAGAAATAGGACTGACTTCTTATATTGAAGGTCCTTCTTTCATGGTCGGTCAGTTTAGTTACCAGGTGTGTCTGGAGTCCCTTCTAATTGGACATGAAGACTGGGTTTATTCTGTGAAATGGCAGCCTCCTATTAAAGATTCTCAAGAGCAAGATAAATGGGATCAACCACAAAGCATATTATCTGCATCAATGGATAAAACTATGATGATTTGGAGACCTGAGAAGACCACTGGCATTTGGATTAATGTGGTTACAGTTGGAGAACTTAGTCACTGTGCCCTAGGATTTTACAGTGGTCACTGGGGGCCAGATGGAGATGCAATTCTAGCTCACGGATATGGTGGTTCCTTCCACTTGTGGAAAAATATTGGTGGGAACATAGAAAATTGGCAGCCTCAAGTAGTTCCCTCAGGTCACAGTGCAGCAGTTACAGATATTATGTGGGCCCAAACTGGTGAATATTTATTATCAGTTAGTCATGATCAGGTAGTTTACATCTTCTACATTTTCCCTTGAATGGATATATTTACTTGGCTTGTTCTATTTTGGAACAAAAACTTTGGTTGTTTGAAGTTTCAACTTATGTTTCTGCTTTTATGCTTAAAAGATGTTCTTATTGTAGTTTGGTGTAAATGAAAAAAATCTTGCAGACTACTTGTATTTTTGCTCCTTGGGAAAATGAACTATCTCGTGAAGATCAATCCTCTTGGCATGAAATAGCTCGTCCACAAGTTCATGGTCATGATATCAATTGCATAACCATCATTCGAGGGAAAGGAAATCATCGATTTGTCAGTGGGGCGGATGAAAAAGTTGCAAGAGTGTTTGAAGCTCCATTATCATTTTTGAAGACCTTGTGTCATGCGAAATTGGAGAAATCTAGCTTGTTGAGTGATTCATTTGAGGACACTCAGGTTTTGGGTGCAAATATGTCTGCCCTTGGACTGTCACAGAAGCCAATTTATGTAAATGGTAACAAAATTGTATTTGGTAGAGATGCTTTGCCAACTTGGTTGTATTTGACTTGAATCTTGGTGAAATTTAATTTCCAAGTATGTTGTGCATGTGCTGCAGCTGCAAATGATGGCTTGAATCGAGCTAGTCAAGATGTTCCTGATTCATTGGAGACTATTCCAGATGCCATTCCAGTTGTTTTAACCAAACCTCCACTTGAGGAACAACTAGCTTGTCATACATTGTGGCCTGAAACACACAAGCTTTATGGCCATGGCAATGAGCTGTTTTCTCTGTGTTGTGATCACGAGGGAAAACTTGTTGCATCATCATGCAAGGTGAAAAATGTGCTTTTACGGTGTTTTTCTTGTATTTTAGTTTTTATTGCCTTTTACTTGCATACTGGAGACTTATCTTATATTCTTTATTATAGCTCTTTGGTGTGCTGGTAGAATCAATAGCATGTTACCTGTGTGTCTTGCTTAAGATTTTTGTGTGATAACTGTTATTTCTAGAGAAGGGGTCTACCTATGCACCTCTACCATGAGTGATCCCCCCCATATGTAATTTGATTTTTCATCGGTGAAACAACAAAATTTCCTATAAAAAAACTGCTTAAATTTTTACCTTTTGGTCCTTGTCTTAAATTTTTACCTTTTGGTCCTTGTCTGTATTCGTTTTACAGGCACAATCAGCTGCTGTAGCTGAAATATGGCTTTGGGAGGTCGGCTCGTGGAGGCAAGTTGGTCGCCTACAGTCTCACTCTCTCACTGTTACCCAATTGGAGTTCTCCCATGATGACAGATACCTTTTGACAGTGTCAAGGGATCGCCAATTTTCAGTCTTTTCAATCAAGAAATCAGGTTTGTGATGACATTTGATACAAGAATGGTGTACTATTAATTTACTAATTAACGTCTGTAATTGCTTACCATGGATTGGAGAATCTCCTATAGTATCTTTGCAGAGACCTCTTGAAGAGAAAAAAGTAGTTTATGTAATTGTCTATCTGAAATTTTTCTGGGTAACCTCCTCATAAAGTTTACATGTCAACTGAGCTGGTAGGCAAATGAGTTCAGAAATTTAATGATGAATGTGTAAAGCAAGGTGGATCTTGGGCAGTAGTTCAATGGTCCCATGGGAGTTACTGCTGCGGGAGGTCTTGGGTTCAAGTCTCCACAGCAGCATTGGGAGTAAAATATATTCGCCTTCCTCAAAAAAAAAAAAAAAAAAAAAAAAAAAAAAGTGTAAAGCAAGGTCGAAACTTCTATGTTCTGTTGTTATTATTTTTATTATTTTTAAAATATGATAATTTCTTTTTAATAGAGAAAAGGTGAGACAACTAATACGCTGTTTCTCCCATTTTTTATGAAAAAGATTAATTTCGTTTGGAAAAAGGAGACAGACACCACAGAACGAGAACTAGGGCAGTAGCTCAGTGGTCCCATGGGAGTTATTGCTGCGGGAGGTCTTGGGTTTGGGTCTCCACAGCAGCATTGGGGGTAAAATTTGTAATTGGGAATAGAACCTGTAATTGAGAGTATAAATGTATTTGCCGTTCAAAAAAAAAAAAAAAAAAAAAAAAAAAAAAAGAAAGGGCACCATAGAACTGCTACCTGAGTCAAAGTAGCAAAAAGGCAGGCAGCTGAAAGAGGAAAGCAAGACTATGAATATTGAATGGGTGACATTATGTTGGGACACATTCTGTTGTTCAGGGGATGTTGTTCAACATTCTCCCTCCTTAGTTAGAGGGTTTGCAACATTAGTAGTGAATGAATGCATCAAACCATACAGGCCAGGAGCCAGATTTTCAATCTCTAGTAAACAGGTTAGAGGAATACTTTTGTATTGTGTCTTGCACTAAATTCTTACAGGCCAGTCACTGGGGTGTGCTTTCACTTTATCAAAATATATCTGACCACTCTCAAATTAGAAGTTTATGCTGCCATTTTGATATAGTTCATGGCCCACTTGTGGAAGACTTTGTCATCCAAAAAAACTATAGATGCATAAAAGAAGAAAGCAAAGGAGAAGGCAGTGCAGTATCACTATTTTATTGAAGTTATTGTTTTTGGAAAATATTTAACTTATACTCTCTGTATTTTCAAAAAAACTTATACTCTCTGTATGGAGAAAGTAAGCACGTTTGTACTTTTAGGAGTTTTCTTGAAAGTGTTTGGTTCTTTTGTTAGCAGCTAATTTAGGAAAATTATGAAGTTCCCATTGTCAGTAGTTTCCATTTAGCTTTCCAAGAAGTGATTTTAATTTTGAGTCATAATTCAGTGAAAATTAGGAAGTCTAGTCCTAAACAAAGTTATAAAACCCTAACCCAGTCGTTAATCCAGAAAAGTGATCAGGTTGGTTTAAAAGGTTTAGCCAGGTTGGTGCAGCGACTGAACTGTATTGACATCATAATGATGACAACACTCTTTCCTAAAATAACAAAAGCCGAACAGGTGGAGACATTCCCCCCCTGTAGAGGTAGGGGCCCTGCCCTCCCCGTCTCAGGCCAGGGGATAGGTCACATCTTCTTTATCACCAGAACCACCACACGGAAGAGGGGAGGCCAGTGTCCTATCCTTTGCTGGCCTAAGGGGTGGCGGAGTTCTGCCTGCTCTTCCCTCTCTATTGCTTTCTCTATGTTTCCTTTCCTACTTCCTCTCCTATCTTTTTCCTTTTCTCTAGGGATGGCAACTGGTCAGGTTGAATAGGAAACCCATCTTGACCTGACCCGTTTAATTCGGGGATGGAGATGGTAAGTTTCAGCCTTTTCCAATTTCTGTAATCTGGAAGTTTAGGCAAAAAGTCATCTTATTTTCTGCCTCCAAGCCTGCAATACTGGAAGAGTGGAAGCCCCCCTGGCTTTCTCTCTCTGATATTAAATTTTGAGGGATCCTCACTAGTAATCCCGGCCTTGCTGGGTGTGATGTTTGATCAGGAACAACCACAGTGAAATCTTTGTTGCCTACTCAGGGCCCAGGACAATGTGGTTCCAACGAAGTGGAGGCCCAAGCACTCCTTGCTGGACTCAGGGAATTAAATAATCTCGCAGCTGAGAAATAATTGTTGAAGGGGACTCTCAGGTCATGATTATCTGGACAATAAGTGAAGGGTCTGCCCTATCGATCTTTGATGAAATCTCAGATCTCACAGCCGGGACAACAATAATGTGGTCAAAAGTACTAAGATCAGCTAACTTAGAAGCTGACCAAGTAGCAAAAGCTGGAACCTGAAAGGCCTCACTGTCCATCGGTCACACTATTGAAACTTTGAGAGATGATGGGTAATCTGGTTTGCAAGAATAACTCTATAGTGATCTCTTTTTTCTCTTTTCCAAAGCATGCATGCTCTTTGTAAACTACTATGTATTCTAGTCTTGATAGATCAATAAAGTCTTCGTCATTTTCGTAAAAAAAGCCCTGGGTGGACTCATAGTTAACAACATGTAACAGTTGGGTAGGGTACTGAGCTAACTCTAGAAACCTGACCCTCACTATTTTTATAATCTTGTAATTAGGATAAAAATGTAACAAAAACCCTAAATCTCATTGTTTTACTCCCCTCTTTGCTCAAGCCAATTGATCTTCTATTGACGTGTTCTTTTCCTCTTTGCTTTTGTCTAACTTTTGCTGCCATTACTGCTACTATTGTTGTCTCCTCTGTATCCACCCTTGCTGCCCTTTTGCCACAGTGACCGCCTCTATTGACTTACCTTCTGCCTCGATCATCAGTCTATTCTTTCATATGTTATGATCCTCTTTGGGTTAGACTGTTTAACCTTTTCCCATCCAATTTTAGAATACATCTCGTTTAAGCTTTCTTTTGCAATTGAAGGTGCCGAAAGAGGTGGGGTGGGTAGTCAGCGGGATCAGGCTGGGAGGGGCATGAACGAAAATGAATGGGGGGAAAGGGTTTGACTGTTTAAACTCATCCCAGGTTTTTCACGGGGTGGATTGCAGGGCAAGATCGGGTTCAGGGGAGCCTAAAAACTTACCCAACCCGTTGCTATCCTACTTTTCGCTCTATCCTCCCCCTTGCAGGTGTGTGCTCCATGAGCCTGGGCCTGTTTGTCTAGGTTGGGTCATTTGATTCCGAGGTAGAACTAGGAAAACTCAGAGTGACCAATGGGTTTTGCAGGGCAAGATCGGGTTTAGGGAAGCCTAAAAACTTACCCAACCCGTTGCTATCCTACTTTTCGCTCTATCCTCCCCCTTGCAGGTGTGTGCTCCATGAGCCTGGGCCTGTTTGTCTAGGTTGGGTCATTTGATTCCAAGGTAGAACTAGGAAAACTCAGAGTGACCAATGGGTTTTGACATTTCATGTCAATCTCAATAGATAGATCATTGAAGACATAATCAATACCATCATATACTTTTCTCTCCATCCTTGCCTTGCAAGCGTGTGCATTATGAATCCAGACCTGTTCATCTAGGTTAGGTCAATGATCCCATCGGCCAACTAGGAAAACTCAGATTGATAATGGGTTCTTACCATTTCAAGTCAGTCTCAATGGGTGGATTCATTGAACAGTTAATCAAATATTCTGTTTTCAGTCAAAAAGAAGTAGCTCACATGGAAAGTGTATTCCTTAGAAGAAACTGGAGAGATGGCATCGATCTTGACATTTAGTGTACCCGATAGCTAGTCCCAAAGTTGCCCCATATGGATGACCATTTGAAGCTCAATTTTTTTTTGAAACGGATTTGAAGCTCAATTTTAATAGCAGCTTGTTATGTACCGGTGGTAATTTGGTTAAATTTTTTTTTTTGAATTTGGTAATTTGGTAAATTCATATATACCCTATGGTGTGCATTGTTGGGATAACATGGGTGCATAGAGTTCAGTCTTAGGAGTTAATTGTTGTTTTATTCTGATGTTTATTTATTGCTTTAATAGTCATATTATGGATAGGGATTCATTTTATGATTTGTTACTTAAGTGATTAATAAAGAGGCTTGGGATTGTTTTAATCCCTAAGACAACCAGATTGTGGGAGGCAGGGTTTGGGATTCTCTTCATCCCTTTTCTCTTCTTCCTCTCTTTCCTCTCTCTCTTCTCCAATTTCACACAGCTCATTTGGGGAACCAAATCCTGTGGGCAGAGGGGAGTGGTTTGTGATCACGCCGGTGCAACTTTGGCATTGCAACTCCACGGCAACAAAGTTTCAGTCACTCCTTCAGAGACTCAGACTTGACTTCCAGAGGTTTACCTTCCCACTGATGGTAGAATGTGATTCAGTCGTGTTCATCTCCTACGTCTTTAGGCCGTAAGGGCCCTCTAGGTCACCGCCTTTAGTTTTTTCCTATGAGATAGAGGACATGTAGTTTGAGAAGTGCATTTAGAGAATTTCCCCCGCTTTACTTTCTCCCCCTTTGGGGGACATTTTATGAATTTTTTTCTCATCTATCTAAAAGTAAAAGTTGACTCTAACATGGAAAACCTCCAGATTTAAGCCAACCTGGTCTGACTGCTCGAGCCAGGTTTTATAACAGAGGTCCAATGAATTTTATAGTTGTATTGAAGGGTATTTTGGAAAGGACATTAGTTTTAGAGCCGATAAATAGGAAGAGATATTGTAACTTTCATTTGCTTTTCTATTAATATAGATTCTTGTTATTGTTGGGCTTTTGCCGTGAATCAATAAATGACCACATTCCTTGGGAAAAACTATAGATCTTTTTGAATCTACAATTTGGCAACCTTATTTGGTATTAGAGCTAGCGCCAACTTTAGATCCAGAAAAATTAGCTTGGTTTATGTGTCAAATCAGTTTTGCAGGGGTTTAAGGACTGACATCACAAGCAATTGCTAATTATACTAATATGGGAGTAGACAATGTAGGACTTGATGATTATAATATAGACCTTTATGACTCTCTACTCCAAGGGCATTCCTCTGTCACAATATCACAAAATCAGCTCTGTGGGCACCTCCAAGATTGACATGCTCTTATGTGCATAACTGTTGCCTATGCTTGTCTGCCTGAACAATAATGTTGCCAATTCATGAATTGCAGATGATACTAAGTATCAAGCAGATGCCAAAGTTGCCAGAAAGAAAGGTTTTGCAGGCAAATGATTGCAGTGTGAAGCGTCTGCAAATTTCAACATTTCATGGTTTTGTCAAAGATGATCTTTTTGGCAGATGAAAGCAAGGGAATTCAGATGATGTGCTGAGATCATCCAAGGAAAAGCTTCCTAAAATATTTTCTGCAATTCGTTTCCCTTGTAAGCTGCTCTAAATACTAGTCACTATGTGTAAATTCACAAAAAAATAGGAGAGTAGCCAAGATAAAAACCACTCCACAACGCAACAGACTTGCAGTCTGACCTTGCTTTTTAGTGAGGGAAACATAGAGAAGTTGGGAAGGAGGAAAAGCGAGAGAGTGAGGGAGAGAAGGGGGGTGGGAGAGGCAGAATTAGGGGTTGCTGTGTGTAAATCCACACAAAAAATAGGAGTGGCATAGATCGAACTACGCTCAAGGGTACAAAGACTTGCAATGACCTCATATTTTAGTGAGGGAAACATAGAGAAGTTGGGAAAGAGGAAAAAGAGAGAGAGAGAGGGGGGGGGGGGGGAGAGGCAGAATTAGGGCTAAAGTGTGTCTGCCAGAATGGCAGAAATATATTCTTGTAGATCGAACTACGCTTAAGGGTACAAAGACTTGCAATGACCTCACATTGCAGTGAGGGAAACATAGAGAAGTTGGGAAAGAAGAAAAGCGAGAGAGAGAGAGGGGAGGGGGAGGGAGAGGCAGAATTAGGGCTAAAGTGTGTCTGCCAGAATGGCAGAAATATATTCTTGTTTACACTCATTAAAGTCCAATGAGATTACCTCTTACAACTCAACCAAGGAAATTAAACAACTAATACACTACTAATAACATATGTAGCAGCCCTCTTGTATACTGCTCATTCCTTATACTTTCTATTTTAGTTAGATGTTGGAAATCTTTTTCCTGCAAGTGCTTTTCAATTTAATAAGTCACAAGTCAACTGCAGTTGGGAGTGCACTGTAGGATCGTTATACTAGTGTTGTGGCCTATTTTGACAAACACCTAGTAATTTTAGTGTCCATAAATGGGGAAAAGTTGTAGCTCTCATAATTTTTTCAATTAGCACATTTTCTCTTTGGCTGCTCTTGCATAAGTTTTTTTATTTTCTTTTGCCGAGAACAGTATCTTAGGGTGTTTTTTTCTTATGCTAGTATGCTAGTTACAAATAAACACTTGAATGTTCAAATTCTTACCTTGGAACTTGAAAACTGGGAATTTTTCTGAGTCGGGAAGGTGAAGGTTTGATTGCCCGTATTCCAGCTTTCTTTATTAGCTACTTTTCTGTAGTTTGCAGGCGTTACATTTTAACTTAGAACTCTAGAAATTCTTCTTCCCCTTTCTTTTCATGATTTCCCATTGATTATTGTGGTTTTTTAATCCTATCAAAGTATTTGCAAACCATCTTGTTCTTGGCTGTTCATTTCCTTAAGAGTGCACCATGGACTCAGGGACTTTCCATCAACTATGTAAAACAGCCGCTTCAGTTTGTCTGCTTCCTTATAGTATCTTCTTTGAGACAGACATATAACCTTTCCGTTGGGTTCACTCTGTTCAATGTAATAATGTTGAACTTCTTGTGAACTAATGTAATCAGAATTCCTCTGCCAGTGGATTCTCGAAAGTCAGTCCAACAATGTGAATGCATTTTTTAATCTGAATTCGTCTGCCAGTGGATTCTCTAAAATCAGTCCAACAATGTGGATGTGTTTTTTAATCAGAATTAGTCTGCAGTGGATTCTCTAAAATCAGTTCAACAATGTGAATGTGTTTTTTTGTCTTTTCTGCTGTTACTAAAGAAATAATATGTATAGAGCTTGAGCCTGCTTTCACATATAGCAACAATTAGAGAATTACCCTGATTATGGTGTATAAGACTTGGTCTTGGTGGCTAAAGCTTCACTTGTGGATGGTCACCTTTTTATTTGAGTACTGCGTTTATAAACAATAGGCCAGCCAGAAAATGTTTTTATTTTAATTTTTCTTGCCATGCTCTTAGATTTGGTTATGACCTAACCATTAAAGTAAACTTTCTTGAGCCTGTTGTCTTTATGCTGTTAAATTATATGATATCTGTTTTCTCTGTTGTGAGAAGGTGAGAGGAAATCATTACAAAGTTTGAGGAGAAAATGTTGATTTGCTTGGAATGCAAATTTCTTTATTTTGTATATTGACTTCAGGGCCTGTTTATTTCTCATTGTAGAAACCGAAGAAGTTGCTTATGAGCTTGTTGCACGACATGAGGCTCATAAGAGAATTATATGGGCTTGTTCATGGAATCCATATAACCATGAATTCGCAACTGGCTCAAGAGACAAAACCGTAAAGATGTGGGCCATTGAAAGTGAATCATCAGTTAAACAACTCATGGTTTTGCCTCAATTCAAATCTAGTGTTACTGCATTGTCCTGGGTTGGACTTGATCGTTCTCGGAATAGTGGTTTTCTGGCAGTTGGCATGGAAGATGGTCTTATTGAAGTGTGGAGTCTTTGTGGTGGAGTCTCCGCTTCTCCTGCTGTTCGATTTGATCCATTCTTGTGCCATGTTTCTACTGTGCATCGTTTGACATGGAGGAAAGCTGAGGCGGATGAAGGTTGTGGATCTATTCAGTTAGCTTCTTGTGGAGCAGATCATAGCGTGAGATTGTTTCAAGTGAAGTTCTTTTGTTAAGAATTATGTTCCCGGATATCTACCATAATGTCTACAAGTTAATTTTATGGCTATTTTCGGTTTGTGTGCGGAGTAGAGGTGTGATTTATTAATATAAAGTTATTTCATATACCGTTTATTAATATTTGATAGAACAAGATACAATATAAATGGTTTAATTAAAAATTTATTTCATATACCATTTATCTATTTATTTATCAGTCGGTAATAAAAAGAATAATTATAAAAAGCTTATAAGATTACAAAATAAAGATAAAAATATTATGTTCATGTTAACTCAAATAATAAAAAAATAGCAATAAAGCTATTAAAAAAATCAACTACCTATTTTACCTTTATCTTGCACCATGATTAGATTTGTGTGGCATGCATTTTTTTTATCTATGATTGTTGATCCAAATCCAGTATTATTATATTCATCTAGAAATATTATTTATCACATGTATATATAATAGATTGTGATGCTAGAATAGGAATTAAAACTAGATCCAGCAATTAGGGCCAAACTATTAGGTAGTCAACCAAAAATAGCAAATTTTAAGTGTTTCCTTTATTCCTCTTGGTGGAAGTTTCCTCCACATTACCGTTTGAGTTAGAGCACAAAGCTTATTGGACAACAAAGTTTTTAAGTTTTGACACAAATTACTAGGGAAAATAGGTTAATTTAGATTAATGAACTTGAAGAGTTAGGCTTTGGTCTTATGAGAAAGCAAAAATCTATAAAAAGAAGACCAAGGAATTCAAACCCAATCAATTGGTGCTGCTATTCAACAGTAGGCTGAGGTTATTTTCTGGTAAACTTCTTATGTGGTGATGAGAGTATTCAAATATGGGGCTCTAGAAATTAAAAATCCAAAGGACAAAACTAAGTTTGTAGTGAAAGGCCATTGGCTGAAACAGTATATTGACGAAAATTTTCATGACCCTCACTGATTGAAAGTGTCACAAAGTCGAGCTGGAACTTTAAACCATAACTAAGTAGTTTCTTTTGAATTTTTTAGGAAATTTTAAGATTTTTTTTATAATTTTTTTTTAAATTATTTATTTATTTTTTGAAATTATGCATGTTTACTAGTCAAATATGCATTTTAAGGTTTAAATAAGGTTAGAAAGAGTGTTTGATTTGTTTTTGTAAAATTTTAATTGCAAAAGAACAAAAAAATCAAAAAATTGAAAAACTTGTAACTGGCACTATAGCGCTAGTTTGTGGGTTTAGAAACGAAATCCTAAACCGAGGCCACGAGTTGACTCGTAGAGCCGAGTTAGCTTGTGTGAGGCCAAGTTAGGGCTTTTAGAAGAATCCCTTCGACCCCTCTTCTCCCAAAAAAAAACTTCATAATCCTAAAGAAGATACTTAGGGCTTTCAAACCACACCTTTCTGCAGCCAAATCTTGCCGAAAAACCCGATGGAAAGTTGCCAGATGTTCACAGTGCACACAGAATTGGCAGACAAAAGTTATGATCTACCTACCTTGCGAGTCATTTTTCAAAAAATCTGAATTTAGAGCTCACCAACAAAGTTATGGAGTTTTAGAGGGAACTTTCTAGGTTAAATTGGTCGTGGTTTGGGGAATTTCTATTGAGGGAACTGGGAGATACAAAGTCTCAAAGTTGGGCACTTCTGGAATTTCGGGAAATTCCAGCAAAAAACAACAGTTTTTCTTGCTGTGTTTTGGGGTGGATTTTAATTTTTTTTGGAAGAGGTTAGGAAAAGAGAATACATATTTTTAAAATACATACTTAGAGCTTTCCAATGATATCTTTTTCAACCCAAGGAGATCACTAAGCAAGGAGATATAGACTCCTCAAAAAGGCTTTGCCCCATGTTTCGCACAAAATTGTGTCATGACTACCCAATAGACCTATGTGAGATCCAAAAGGTTTAATGATACCTTTTTGAAGTGCAATTTGCACATGGAGAGGGGGTTTGTAATGAATGAATTTGTGAAGGAGAAGTATGGAGCTTTAATAGAAGAAAAAGGGATGGACGGTGAGAACCCCAATGGTAGCAAGCATTCACTTGTACTAGAATTTTATGCCGACATTTCTGATTTCAAGAATTGGTAATTCTTTGTAAAGGGTAAGTGAATCAGCCTCTTCACCTATGAACTCAATGCCTACATGCACACACCCAATGTCTCTACCCTACCAGGTGAGTGCAGCAGAGGTGGCAAATAAACTTTGCTTAAAGGGAGCCAAGTTGGAAACTAGGAAGGGCACCCTTCACTTTGATAGGAGGGACATGCATGTAGATGCAAAAGTTTGGTCTTACTTTCTGTTTACTAAACTAACCCCCACATCCCATTACTCAGAAGTTAACCCCGAGAGAGCCTACATCTTGCAAGCTTTCCTTGAGGGAATTCCACTGAATGTGGGGAACATCACACATAACAAGCTTCTGGTTATGAGGCACCACACTAGAGGTAAACTCACATTCCCCTCTCTTATCACTAGCATTTGAATAGTCTTAGGGTTAACCAAAACCATTGGAGAAGGCACCCAATGGTATCTTTGCCAGCTCAATCAAGAGGGAAATGATAGAGACCCTAACAAACAAACACAAATCAGTGCCTGGGGCAAGTAGCTCCAAAGCTGAAGACTTGGCAGCCCTCCAAGTTCGAATGAGTGAGCTAGAAAAGAAGATGAGCAAGGTGACCACCTATAACAAGAAGATGTGAAAGATGTAGGCCCAACAAGAAGGAATTCCAGAAGATGTTAAAGTTTTTAACAGGTCAGTTAACGAGCCGGCAAATTGAATTCTGAAAAACTCAAATTCAGCTCATAAAGATGACGAACGTTTTCCCTTTGTTCGAGTTCAGCTCAAGCTCGTAGTTAATGAGCTTGAGCCGAATAAAAGCTGAGTCGAGCTTGAGCTACTCGCGAGCTGACTCAGCGCAAGTCCACCCTTAGTGACAATGAATAGCATGAAAACCAAGAGCTCAATCTTCCCACAAAGCAAAATACTAGTGGAGGCCAATGACTTCATAAAAAAATCAATCCAAATTTCAATGGGGAGTTTTGATCCGGTCCTAGTGGAGATCTCAAACTTGCCCAAATGAAACACAAATCCAACCTAGTCAATAAGTCAAAGACCAAAAAAGAACACTACTTACTTGAAACTAATAAATTCCAACAAAAGCACGAGGACAAATGGTTTCAAAGCCAATCCACCTCATTTGAAAAATTCAGGACAAAGTGTCTTCCAGCATTCCTTATGCCGCTATCAACTCATAGAAACTCAAATTTGTTGTAGGGAGTTTGACCCTGCATGCGACGCTTGTGGACAAATTTCTCGAGATCCACAAGCTTTAAAAAAATTCCGAAGGCTAAAACTAAAGCGTGCACAATTATAAAAACAAAATTCCTCTTTGGTGGGGGCAGAAAGTCCCCTCTAATAAAAAAATTTCTAACAAATTCCTTCGAAGAAAGTCCACATAGGCATTTTCGGCCCTAGATATCTTCCACGACATCTTTAGAAATTTTCAACATCCTCATCATCTGCATTATCAAATGGACGAGACAAAAGTTATGTATATCGGTTGAAAATACATTTTTGAACAATTGAGATCAATGGCGAGCTCAAGTGGAAGCAAAGAGGTACAAAGAGGTAAGGAGATTTTAAATTTTGAATTTTCTCTTTCTTCTATTCTCTCTAGACTTGAAGATCTAGAGGATCTTGCCAAGAACATTGAGGATATTCAAGAGACGGTCGAGAAGATACTAGAAACCTTGGAGGAGAATGTTCAGATAAAGATGAAGGAATTGCGGATTCGAATGGCAAAACTTGAGGAAGCTTATGCTAAGGGAAAATCTATTTCAGAAAGGAGGATTGATGTTCCAAATCGGGAGAGTGGGTTGTTTCTATCAATTTTACTATTCCAGACTAGGACGGTTTTAATGTAATGTTGGGTTTGAATTTTTTTTGTTCATGTAAAGCCTTTGTAATTCCTTATTGTGGGGCAATAGGGTTTATGAGAGATGAAGAACTTTACATGTATTCCAATTAGGGAACCACTGTAAACAAGAAGGCAGGATTGCTTTCAGGCCTCCAACTTGAGAGGAGTCTTGAGGATGGAGCAACTACAAGGCTTCAGAGGAGCAGAGTAGTAATGCGACGAGGATGTCTGTATTATGGGTATGTAACGGGTCGCACCGCTTGCATGGATAAAGCACATTGCGGACCAAGTTCTTACACAGCCAAAGGCCAAGAGGACAAGTGCACATGCGATCTGCTAGCATTCGCACATGGATATGTCAGCATGGGTCGCGCGCAAGGCATGGACTCTACACGCAACCGAATGGGCAGCGCACATCGCAAGGGCCACACATAAGGCATGAGCCATGCATGCAACCTTGACCTAGTCGATGCATGCAAGCGCATGCTCGGTGAGGGGACCTCACACACACGCATGACAAGTTTCGGACGGTCCACGCGCATAGCTTATCCAAATCCGTGCACGCATAGAGCAAACGAGCCAGCCCACGTGCTGTTGGGCCATGCACATGCATGCACAAGGGTGGAGTAATTTCCTTGGGGTTCCATGTGGGCCAACCCAACCCCAAGCCATGCAGCCAATGGACAAGTCAATGAACTGACGGACCAGGGCGCAAGATGACCTTGGAACCAATGGCTGGGTCGATGGACAGACAGGCAAAAGTGATCTCACAAACAACAGACAGGTCAGTGGATAGATCAGCCTCAGTGCAACGGGCCACTATGGTAGACTTGGAACAATTTGAATTGGGGAATTAGAATTTAAACTTAGTTGCATTTGAATTCGAATGACGAAGATTTGAATTTAAACAAGAGGTTTGAATTTGAATTTGAATTTAAAACCCGACTTCTTGTGCCATCACACGGGAGAAGCCAAAAGCCAAAAATTGATGAAATTATTGCTGCCATAAAAAAAAAGGAAAAGGAAAAAAAAAAAATCCAAAGGAAAAAAGGAAATGGAAAAAAAAATTATGTAAAGAGAGATAACAAAGAAGGAAAATAATGAAAAATAAGACACAAATTTCAATTATTCAAGACTTTCGTTTCTCCAAAAAAAAGTTTTGAAGGGGTATCTATAAACACAAAAAAATGATCAATTGAAGATAATACTATTTAGGATTGATATGATAATCTACTGACCCGATCGGCTCAAATTTCCTTTCAATTCAGGTCAAAATAAAAAAATTGACCATTACAAATAAAAGATTGACCAATTGTCAAAGTTGGATCTTCGACCAAGGGCTTAACTTCATTCTAATAATCAAAGCCAAATTGACTGTCAAGTTTAGTTCAAATCAAAGAAAGCCCGATTCAAAGCAATTGGGCCCAATTACGCCCATCCCAAATCAAGTTGATTTATCCAAGCCTAATATAACCTAATTAAAGCCCAATTAGGAGTGACACATCAGCAAACATGTCGCTGATAACTAAGCGTCACCTAGGTAAGGATCGACCAATAAGAGACCACCATGTAGGATGAATGCCTCACACAAAAACTAACTCAACCAATAGACACATGACGTGATCTAGTCAAGCTTGGACTTAGTTACAGACGTGGCACAATCTAAGTGAATTAGACAACTAAAAATTGCCCTTCATACGTGGCGATCCCTCATTGGCCAAAATTTAGATTTGCAAGGGTTAAAGTGAAAATTTAAATCAACCCCCACCTATAAATACCTCTCATTCAATAAAAAAGGGGGAAAGGGACAAAGCATAGTAGAGATTGGAGACCCTCAAAAGATTAAACACTCTCGTAGTTGCTTATCCACATAGAACGAACAATGAAGTGTTATTGAAGCTCACTTAAGTTTAAATCAAAGACTCTTACAATTGCGTGGTGAGATTTTTGAGTACTGTGAAGCAAGAGAAGATCAAAGACTCCTACAATTGCTCGCAGCGAAAATTCCAGAGTACTGTGATGCAAGATAATATCAAAGAATCCTAGCTCGCGGTAAAATTTCCTGAGTAATGTGAGCCAAGAGAAGATTGAACAATCCTATAATAGCTCAAGTGTTGTAATGCTAAAAAGATCAAAATGCCGAGCTCCTCGAACGTTGTCAAGAATGCTGTTCGTCGAACACTATAGCAACAAGTCGGTCTTTCTGCTGCAACACCAATGCTTCTCGAAACATCACCTAGCCATATGGGGCACAAATTTCGTGTCAAGATTACGGTGAAGACATGTCAAGAAATTTAAGTTCGCCTACCAGGAAGCTCGTGATGAGTTTGTGACACGTCAAGTCAAATAGTCCCCACACAAATTGACATGTGAAGATCCAATTGAAAGAACAACTAAAGAATAACCCTGCACCCTGCATAGGTTTTATCTTGCACTAACGGTCACACCCTTTTGCCTACCATCTTATTTGTATGTGATTGTATGTGATACACCCACCTAAGTGAGGTTTTTTTTTGCTTCCATTTGCATTCCAACAATTTCTAATGATTATCAACAAGACCAAATTGATGTCCCATTAGTTACATATTTAATTCTAGAAATAGTACTTTATATAAATCTTTAATAGCTTCAAAGATCGATGTAGTATATAATTGTGAAAAAACTAAGGTATCTCAAAAGATATTCAGAAAAAAACTTTAATAAACTCGGAAAAATCTTATTTAATCAATAACTGATGTTGGCTTTGATTTCAATAGCTATATTAGCTCTAATTTTTAGTAAAATTAGATTATAATTTAGTAGTGTTGTGGCCCCTAAATTCTATTAGGGTGTATTTATTTTTGTAATTTGGAACTAATTATAGATTTACTAGTTAAATCAAGTTAACCTAAAGCATTTTGGAGCTAATTGGATATGGAAGTCGAAGACAAAAAAAAACATTTGAAGAATTCCATTTAACAATATCTCTCAGGACTCACATCACGCTCCTGTAACTGATGTATAATTGCGTATTTGTCTTTTGGCAAACTTCACAGGGCACGTATCAACCAACAAATTAAATTTCAAATAAATCCATGTTAGAGATGCAAGCTGATTAATTGGATTAGTTTTAATAAATCCAAATCAGTGACACCACCACAATTGGCCTGTCGTATATAGAGAATCATTTAATTGAAACGGCCTAACCCCCGAGACCTTATGTCCACCAAAAGGGCCTCTTAAATTGTGGACTCGTGTGTTATATATAGCTAGATATACGGAGGTTTGCTTTGCAAATTGCAAAGTTAAATTATATAATGACTTGTTGACAGTTATTTGACAAGTGGTCATCTTTTTGACACCTATAAGGGAGACGTGGGTTAATAAACCACGTCTATTGTTGGTTTCCCACAACCACATCATGGCTGTATTTTTAGTCATTACTCATTTGGTTTTATGGATCACGATTACAACCCCGTAGTAAGATCTCTGACATCTATAAAAAGCAAAGGGAATCAGTCGATCCAGTGAATAAGCAGAAACCGTAATCGAGGAGTAGAGTGAAGTTGTCACGAGTAGAAGTACCAGTCAAACTCTGAGGAGGAGAGTATTTGCCAAGGGGGAGCCTTGGTCTGTTTCTTAGAGAGTCTGTGAGTCGAATCTCCCTCACTGTTGCGTGTGCAAAGTGGGTCATCTTTGATTGTAAGTCAGTAGTCTTGTTTACATTTCCTACTGTAATTTTTGTCTTGCAAACTTTGTATGAGATTCCCTAAGAGGGTTGTTTTGCCCCGTAATACAATTGTGTTGGCCTTGTATTTCGTTAACGTTTATTAAGTACTTTTCACTTCTGAAAATTCTGTTGTTTTCTGTTCCGGTTACTGCGGGTGTTAAGAACACCCGAGTGTCATAACACCTCATTGTTGTATCAAAATCCAGAAACAGGGACCAATACTTGTAGTTAAAGAAAAATGAATTGCAATATTAGTTATTCCTATTTTACGCACCAAAATGTGTGTGGCTAAAATTCAGCAAGCCCAGGAGCTCATCAACCCTGCAACCAAAGCTCGTGGGTAGGCTCCAACAATTCTCACGGTCGCTCAACACAACCCATCGTGAAGCCCGCTCGCGTCGTCAAGTCAGCAGCATAGTCGACGCCCCCGTCAGCAACTAACCGAAGAATCAGCACCAGTCAGCAATTGGAGTACACATCAGCCTCATCCAGTCGTTAACGGAAGGAGGGAAAGAAGGTCGTGATCCCGGTCCTCCTCATCTTCCCCTCTTCTTCCTCAACTTCCCCAGCAAAAGAGGATCATGATCCCCTTTCCCAGGCGATTCCTCAACCACTACAGAAGATCGGCTACAAAAAGCCGAAAGTTCTTTGTCACAGGGGTTGGAAAAATTCAAGTTCGACAGCCTTCTCGCCGAGAAGAAAACTCCACTCGCAAAAGTTCTCGAACCAAAGAAGTTCAGCCACTCGCAGTTCGTCGTTCAACAGTTCGACCGGAGCAGCTCTACACGTTTGCCGGTAACGTCAAAAGTTACACACGTGGAGCATAAATACCTCCGTCCGACCGACAAAAGCTACAACAGTTCGTGCACACTCGTTCCATAACTAAAACTTTGACATTCTTGCCAAGAGCCTAAACTTCTATAAAATATATCCTGTAACACAAATTTATTCTAAAGTAATTGAATTATTAATCGACTCATACGACATTTTGCTAGTTTTAAATTTATCAGGGGCCATTCAGCTGCTGTCACGTACGTCGAATGGAAAAATAAAAAAATAAACTATATTACGCTTAATTAATTACATGCAGTTAAGTTGGCAACATGAAACTTAAGTTGAAATCCGAGGTGGAGGCTAAACTAAATTAATTAGAAATTGAAACGAAGTCAAAGTCCTTGCACCAAAACGCATAAACTTTTGAGAATGTCCGTGCATGAATTAGTGGAAAGGAATTCTTCAGCACAGGTCCCATCTAGCAGACAGTCGTAATCATTCAGACCAAGAAAAACAACTTCTTAATTCCGCGGCTCCTTAATATTTCTTTCAACGGCCCTGGGGCCATGGAATTTTGTACATTTCATTCAAGTCTTCGGACAAAACAACAAATAATTAACACCATCTCTAATATAAATCAATTAACCCATCCAGCTCCTGTTATATATATAGATCATCTTGAAATTAATGAGACCAAGCACCTGCAGCTAGCTTTTTTTTTGGTTTTTTTCTCTAAAATCCAATTAGTAGGTATTGAAGCTGGCCGGAACTGTTCTTCCAATTGTCTTAATTTGTAGAACATATATATAAATAGTAAAGAGTAAAGCGTACGTACGTAAAATTAAATCTTATAAAGTTGTACGTACGTACCAGGGTATTCAAAAATATCATGTCTACACTTAATTGGAACTTGATTCGGACCTAACTTAATTTGGATCACTGGGTAGTCCAGAACAGAACCCCCCATGGAGGCATGGATATGAAATGTCAGAAATCTGATTATTAATTTGTATATATATATATAGAACAATAGGTGCATGCTTTGAGTGGCCTTTCTCGTTTGTAGAAAAGGGACAGCCACCCATTACCCACTTCAGCTGCTTGCAATCATTACTTACATAGTATAAGAAAATGAAATCCACCCCATGAAACCATTTTTATTTTTTTCTCTTAATTTACTGCGACTTTTTCCAGGTTAATTAGATCGGTTCAGATTAATTTTTTCCTCTTCTTTAGAATGTGTCTTTAATTATTTGTACCATTTATATATATATATATATATAATACAACCCGGCATGCACCCCAGTAGGTATGTTGCTAGCCAGAGTGAAAAGCCATTTATTTCAGCAAAAGGGGTAGATCGAGGCAGAGAATTTAAGCTGAGAATGAATATATGGCCGGATGAGTGAGTGAGTTGTCTTTGGTCAAATTCAGATTTACTGGACAAGCTAGCTAGAGAAAAGCAATAGAACCCTAAATGTATTAATTAGGTTGGCTCTAACCCAGAGGAGCCAAGGAAAAGTAAAAGACTTGTATTGTACCTCATCTCCATCCATCTCCTCCTTTCCCCAACAATATATTTTGTTTTGTTTAATTTTCAATTGAGCCCCGAAAGGCTAGATATATAGCATATTTGCACCCTTTTCTCCTCGATCCTCTCAGTCGACCTTGTCACTTTTCTGGGCGTTTACTTATTACCTTGTAAAATATTTCTGCTGCAGCAGTACTACTGTGCAGGCCATAACAGATATAACAATTATGTATTCGGTCTGGGTTTTGAGGTTTGGGTCTCATCAAGTACTCTCATGTGGTGATAATAATTTCGTCTCCCTTATTTAGGTCTGAAGCATCAAAAGGTAGGCAAGTGCGATGGGGTTGATGATAATTCTCCATGTGATGATGATCAGAAGAAGAAGGGTAGTGATGATGAAACCCAATACTTCGAATTTTCTCCATCCTTCGAAATTGAAAGACGCCACCTCCCAACATCAATCATGTCGTCTTCTTTCTTCCTTCCCCGTGATTTCTCATCATTACAACTACCCTCTCCAGTCACCCACCTCTTCATCTTCTTCTGCTCCTTCGTCCCTTTTACTCGTCTCATCCCTTCTTCAACCACTAATACATCTACCACAAGATCAGGAAGATCCACCTCGTTTACAAGAATCCAAAGAAGCGAACAGAGATGCTGATGATGGTATTGATGAAGACGGAGGAGTACTGCTTCTGCTGCTCCTCTCTTGCCTCTGATCTCTGACGGGTCTTCCATAATATTTTCCAATCTCTCTTTCTCTTTGCTTCTCTCTCTCTCTCTCTCTCTCTCTCTCTACTTTCTACGGGGAATCAAGCACCTTGGTCCGATCCTTTGCTAGACAAAGGAAAGCAACGCAACTTTGGCAGCTTAGTTTGTCTTTAATTAATATGGATTTATCTATCTTTTTTTTTTTTTTTTCCTGCATTAAGAAGTACAAGAGTATACATATATACATGATGTTCTTAATTAGCCTGTGACCGTGTTCGACATAGATATATGAGTTGTGTACGTCTAGGGTTTCTTGATGCAAGGAGGGGGTTATTAATTACCAGCTGTTTTATGGATGTATATGTCGTCAGTTATTGTTGAATGATGAAATTAATCTTTCTCCTGTCTTGGTTGTTGATTGAATATTGTTGAAACACTGATAGCTAGATTGGCTTTATTAATTAGTTCGATGAATGATTTCGACGACAAGTGCTTATATATATTAGATTTTATTTTCCTTTTTATACATGTTGCTGATCAATCATATATATATATATATATATATAGATTCATAGCCTAGTAGTACTCATGAATCAGAAAATCATCAAATTTTGTCACATATTAAATATTATTGGTTTGATTTTAGTCTACGATGCCGGTGCAGTTGCAGTACTTGTCTTTGAAAATAATCTACATCTTATAGTTCTACTCTTTTGTTTATTTCATGTAGTCCGATCCTCATATATACATATTTGATCTGCTTTAATTTAAAGCGTTCTTGCACTACTGCATCGACGATAATTAAGCAGCTGCTAGCTATGAGGATGCAGTTCTAGATCTAGACTTGGCTTGATTCGATCCCTGATCCATCCATCTGCAGTATTTACACATGATGCATGGGATGGTCAGGAGCTCATCAGCAGGTGATTTAATTTTTTCTTCCGTATATATTATCATTGAAGTAGCTAGTAGAAATTAAGGCAGTACTGTTGCATGCACCTGTGGATCGGATCGACGTCATTTAATTTATTTGGGTTCGTTCGTTCGTTATTCTTTGATGAATCAATATGAAAGGTCGTTGCTAGGTCGTAGATATATATGGATGAGAGATATATATGAAGTCAAACTGCTAGCTAAGCTACAAATATATTGTGAACATTAATTAATATATGGGTGAGAAAGGTTGAATTTGGAGAAAACGAAGAACCCATTTGATCGAATATTGATCTTCTGATCCATATTCACTTGTTCTCTTCCTCGCATCATCTAGCAGCCATTTTTACATGTAAGTATTAATTTTCTCATTCAGCTGGTTCGATATATGAGGATTTCAAGAGATCGACTTATTATATATCGTAGTTTAATTAATCTTTAATTAGTCGATCGATCGGTAGACCCGTTGATTGAAGTTGTGCGTCTCAATTTGTATGAGGCAGCTCGCGGTGGGCAATGAGGTGTATGGTTCCGGTTTCGACGGATTTAGTTTTCAGACGGGAATGTTGGAAGGATGTAAATTTGTGGCCAGAGTGCAGAGCGCAGAGACCAGGGCAGGCTCTCATCGATCAGACCCCGCTGCTAATGGCTCAATGCGTTTTAAATTATCTTCCTCCAGTCTGATATGCCAAATATGTGCATATATGCGGGGACTCAGAGACGTGGGATATATATATATGTATATAGAGAGAGAGAGAGAGAGAATGAGAAAGAGAGAAAGATCTCTTAACACTTGTAGTAAAATTTATCTGTATATTTATTTTTTAAATAAAAAAAAAATTATTGTCGTAATAAAATAAAGTGGCAAATCACTTCTATGAAAATGCACCTCCATTCCTTCTTTGAAAAGTGCATAGACGCTTCTATTTTCCGTTTCCCTGGGTGGAATTTCCAAGAGCCCCTTGCTGTGCTCCGGCGAACACCCATCGCCGTTGCCCCCAGACAACAGCTGCAATCGGCGATTTTAACTAGCGGAGCATCGATCAGTCACTCCCGGAGATCCTATCAGCCGCCTATCTTCCTGATTTTGGCCGAGGGTGCTTTGGCGGTCGCATTGGTAAAGAAAAAAGAAAGAAACCATAATTAGACGTGCCTGCAAAAGAAAAAAACCACCTTTGACACATTCGTAAAAGGAAAGATGAATTTTTTAACACATTGATTCTTCGGTAGAATATCACCTGCCACCTGTAAAAGAAAAAAAGAAAGAAACCATAAAGGAGCTGATTTCAGTACCGGAAGTATTATATAATAGGTTATGGCATTCATAATTTCATATATGCTACAGTCCACATTTATACCAGGGCTTTACATACCGGGAACCTACTTGGAGAGGCCAAAATCCGAGTGTGTATGGTACTTACTGGAAAATCACCACGAGTTTTTTTTACAAAAATCTTCAATTCAATATTGTATGCACTAAAATGCGACGAGCTCAATTTAGACGAGCACATAAATCCACCAATCCAGCAATAGATCATAGGCTGTGTTTGATTTTTAAAGTCAGTCGTTGCAGTCCATCGCTAAATCCATTCGCGTCGTCGCGTCATCGATACAGTCGACGCTCCAGTCAGCGAGAAGCCGCCGCGTCACCACCAGTCAGCAGCCAAGTTACAAATCAGCTTCTCCAACAGTAAACGACTAAGCACGACCACCAACCGAAGAAGCCGAGAAAGGACAGTACGATCCTCATTCAGGGGATCCAACAGAGGGAGCTCCTGGTCTTCCTCTCACTCATAAGAAGCAGCCAAAAAGGGACCGTGATCCCCATTCCAAGGATCAACCCCCAACAACTGCACAGAATCGGCTACAAACAGCCAGAAACATTCTGTCGCAGGGGTAGGAAATTTGAGGTTCAAAAAACATTAGTCGACTTGCTCTTTCACGCACAGGAGGTTCGAAAACTAGAGTTCGAAATTCCTTCGTGAAGAAAAATCTTGCGTCAAGCAACACTCTCGCGCACAGACTCTTTTGAACCAAAGAAGTACAACAACTTGCAGTCCGTCGTCATTCAACAGTTCAAACGGAGCAGCTCTACACGTTCGCCGGCAACGTCAACAAGTCGATACACGCGGAACACAAATACTTCCGTCCGACCGACCAAAGCCGTCATCGTTCGTGTACACTCGTTCCCAAAACTCGAATTTCAACGACAACTCGCCAGAAGCTTAAACTTTGACAATTCACACAGAGATCGAATCAGAGGAAGCCTAGGAGATTGTACTCGCATTCCATGATATTCAAACACAACTGTAACACAAATTCTCGGTTATAAATCGATTTACTCTCTCTGTCGCGCCTCTTCGCTGACCGGTGGATTTTTGGTGAAACGGATTTGGCATACCTGGTGGGACATTTCCTACCTCTCATCTCCTTCTCTGTTCAAAAAAAAAAAATCCCCCAGCTATGGCCAGCAACGCTAACAACGGCAACAACAACAACAACAACATGGGCAAGCAAATTGCCACCTCGAGCTCTGCTCACCAGCGCCCTGTCGCGACTGTAGGCTCAACTGCAGGAGCTCGCGGACCAGTTGACGCATCTCCGGCCGACCTCCGCGCTCCTACCTCTCCACCACTGGCCACTCGCCTGATAACCAGGGCTTTGGCCAGAAGCTTGTCCACCGGACAGACTCCCTTCATGTGCGTCGCGCGTCGCCCTAGCGCTGTATTCATGCCACAGGCTACCGCAGTCTCCGTCAAGCCAGCCGCGACCTCAGCCACACCAACTCCAGCAATGGCCAAGCCAACATATTTGGCCGTCGTTGCCACTCCTCGCAGCCTGACGGTCAGCCCAGCTCAGTCGCCACCATAGCGAAGGAGCTCCATCGTACCTGCCTTGGTGCAACGCTACGAACAACATGGGGACATAACTTCCTCCTCCGCGGCAAGAACACATTCGTCACCGACTTCCTCCGTACAAAGAACGACGGCCGAGGACAAATCTCCGATCGTGACTATCTCTCACGATCCCTTAGCCGCGCCCAATGCAGCAGCCAGCCCACCACCTATCTGCTCGCCTCGCCGACAGACACCGACGACCTCCCTCGCGGCTCTATCACCCATTTCATTGTGCCGAACCTCACCGGTGGCTGCCACCACAAGCCAGTCACCCGCCAAAACCATCTTCTGCGCTCAGCCAACAGCGGCTGGTTCTCCCGACCGGTCGCCCACCGCAACCACTCCACACCCGAGAACACCGACAATCATCTCCCCAATGCGGTCGCTGGCAACAAACTCACCACTCCGATCCACGTCGGGAACAGCTTCGCCGACGCAAACCGTTAGAATGGCCGCAATGACGACATCGGCCAAAATAGTAGAAGAGCAGCTTGCCAAAATGCAGGCTGCACTTAAAGAACAAAGCGAGCAGCAACGCATCAAAGGCAGGCAACTCGCAGCTCGCGACCTCCAAATCGCGAGGATCTTGGAGCGGCTCGAAATGGGCACGGCCACAAACAACACTGGCAGCGTTTCTCAAGAAGTCGACCGAAATCGGGCGAGTACCAGTGGTTCGGCCGAACCACAGCCAGAAGATTCTGCCTCCAACGACGAGCTGCCGCCTGTCGCACCTGTAGCCATTCGTAGAGGTCGAGTCGAAACAGAGCCGACTGCCCTCACACTCGACGCAGTCACCGAGCACATCAACCGCGCTGTAAGGAACAACTCGGGTGACAGCAAATTCGTCGCCTACCGGAGGCCTCACACACAGAGGATTCAAAACATCCCGATGTCGGTTGGCTACCATCCTCCAAAATTCCAGCAGTTCAATGGCGACGAGCACCTCAAACAGAACGTCGCTCACTTCATTGAAACCTGCAACAACGCCAACACCGACGGCGACTTGCTGGTCAAGTAATTTGGCCGGTCATTGAAGGGAAATGCCTTCAACTGGTACATCAAGCTGGCCCAAGAGTCAATTGACAGCTGGGAACAATTGGAGCGTGAATTCCTCAGCCGATTCTACAGCACTCGGCGCACCGTCACTCTAGTCAAAATCGCCAATCTCAAACAAAAGAAGGGCGAAAAGGTTGTCGACTACATCAACCGGTGGAGGAACTTGAGCTTAAATTGCAAAGAAAGCTCAAACTTATCCCTTGAAGCCGAAATCGAAATGTGCTCTCGAGGGATGCAGTGGGAGCTCCTGCGCTACATCCGAAGTCGGAGGCCGACCGACTTTCAAGAGCTCGCGATAGAGGCTCATAACATGGAGAACCTCATGGAGGAGCGAGGAGAAGAAAATTTTTCGTCTGCTAACCCTCGCAAGAAAGGGAAGGCAGTAGCCGCGACTGTGCCCAAAGACACAAAGGAGAAAACAAAAGCTTCCTTCGCGACGAACGCTTTTGAGCCAATCAAGGTCGGAAGCAAGGTCAAAGCTACTTACCTCCCATGATAGCTAACCGGGGGCACATACCGAAGGCCTTCGCTAGAGGAACGACAGGCCAAGACATACCCGTTCGCTAACGCGGATGTTTCTGTCATGCTGGACCAGGTCCTCGACAACCAGTTACTAAAGTTGCCAGAAGTCAAAAGACCCGGCGACTTGTCCAGGAGTAAAGATCCGAACTTCTGCAAGTACCACCGCTTGGTCGAGCACCCGACCGAGAAGTGCTTCGTCTTGAAAGAGAGGATCATGTAGTTGGCGGCTCAAGGCCGCATTGAAATCGAAGGAGCCGAAAACATGGTGTCCTCTCATGTCGTCTCCATCCAAGCCGAGCCAAACTGGCGAACTCGTCCAAGCAAACAATAGGTCGCAAGGAAGGAATACCGTCCAAAATCCGGTCCCTCCAACCGACCGCACAACAACAGACGACCACCGGCTAAGGTCACAACAAAACTGGCACCCCCAGAAGCTGTTGCCGCCGACGCAGAGGGGTGGATCCTGGTCACCCGGCGAAAGAAACATATTCGAGAAATAGAACCGGCGCCGACGAACACCAAAACTAAGACGAAGCGGCCAAACAAAAAAGCTGTGAAGCGCCAAAAGAAAGGTCCCAGGACCAACGTTCAAGGAGTTCTTTCCAAAGGAGTTCTTCGCGTCACCAACAATGGTGGCGACCTGTTCGACAGCTCCTCCTGAACAAACAGCACCGAAAGACAAAGGCAAACGGCAGGTCGTCGAATGCGACGACCTCGAGTCGTCACTCAAATAGATCTCGTCGCTTAACGAGATAGAAGACGACCTTGACTTAATTCGAGTCCTCAACAAACTCGAGGAACTTCAAGACGAAGTCGAGATTTTGCTCATGAGGAAGCATGACTTGCCGAAAGTCGGACTGACACCACCTTACAGAAAGGAGGAAGAAGATGCGCAATCCTCTCCGCAACTGGCAAAATCGGAGGAAGCGCTCGCCGTCTCATGCCCGTCGTGCATCACATTCCGAGAAGAGGACACGCAGTTGGGGACGAAGAACCACAACAGGCCATTGTTCGTCTTCGACTACATCAGAGACCACAAAATCAACAGCATTCTCGTCGATTGTGAATTCGCAGTCAACATTATGCCGATTCGTACAATGAAGAATGTCGGCCTCTCTGCTGGCGACCTCTCTCTGAGCTCTCTCCTCATCCAAGGCTTCAAATAGGAAGGGCAAAGGACGCTCGGTATGATCAATCTCAAATTGCACATCGGCGACATGGTGGCCGAAACTCCTTTCCAAGTCATCGACTCAAGAACATCTTATAATCTGCTCTTAGGTCGACCATGGCGCCACGCAAACCGAGTTGTGCCATCCACACTTCATCAGTGCTTCAAGTACTGGGAGAATGGCGTGCAAAAGGCGGTGTACGTTGATGAAAGCCCGTTCATGGAGGCAGAGGCATCATTCGATCACGCCAAATTCTATCTGACAACCAGACCGCCAGTCAAATTGTCACCCTGGCCGAACCAGGCGTCAAATGCCAAGAGCACTCCGACGCAAGCCGCATCTCCAAATCAGACCACGACGCAAGTCATGTCTCCCAAACAGCCGGCACACAACAACCAGCCGGTATACGACCACAAACCAACCGGTATACGGCCACAAACCAACCGCAACGACTCCAGCGCCGACGCAGCATAATGTACCTATCTTATGATACATTCCGCAGTCGCAAAGAAAGAAGGGAGAAGCTCCCTTGGTCGTCTATCACAAAATCTAGCCGACCCCTTTGGCAGAAAAGGTCACCCTCCCACTGCCGAAGCTCGAGGAAAGAAGCATTGTGAAGCAACTCCTGAGCCAAGAGCAGTTGTCGTCTACCCGCTCGAACGAAGACTTCGACCCAAACACATACCGACTGATGGCCAGAGCGGGGGCAATTTCACAAAAGACCAGCTCCATGAAAATCCACCCGTCGTTTTGCTGGTCCTTACTCTAGAACAAGAGAAGTTGAGAAATGAGGGTCATCGAATCACTCAAGGTCGCCTAGGCCTCGGCTACCAGAAGGAGAAGCCTATCAAAATTTATAGAGCTCAGACGAAGCCAATCAAGATAACCAAAAAGACATCGGCAGATGTACACCAGGTTTCAGTCGGCCAAACTCCGACGAAAAAGAAAATTGCTTCGAACCCGACGATTATTTACACTTTGAAGGCAGCCATCGCACGAGCTCGCGCATATGACTCGGTTATGGTAAATCACATCTCTGTTGCCGACGACAATCAAGAGGACGACGAGTTCATCCTGGATGACGCTCCGACTACGTTCGAGGAAGGCGGCCAGTCGACCGTCTACGAGTTAAAGAAAGTCGACCTGGGCACAAAAGAAGATCCGAGGCCGACATTTCTTAGCACTTCACTGTCAACCGAAGAAGCGGTCAAGTATATATCGCTACTTCGCGAATACCGCGACATATTTGCTTGGAATTACACAGAAATGTCAGGCCTCGATCCACGAGTCGCAGTACACAAGCTAGCGGTTCATCCCTCTGTTCGGCCAGTCAAGCAATCGCAACGTCGGTTCCGGCCAGAACTTGTGCCAGAGATCGAAAAAGAAATCGACAAATTGATCGCTGCCAATTTCATCATAGAGGTGAAGTACCCTTCCTAGATCGCAAACATCGTACCGGTCAAGAAGAAGAACGGCCAAATCCGGGTCTGTGTCGACTTTCGCGACTTGAACAAAGCTTGCCCGAAGGACAATTTTCCTCTGCCAATCACCGAACTCATGGTTGATGCAACGACGGGTCACGAAACTCTATCTTTCATGGACGGGTCATCCGGATATAACCAAATTCGTATGGACCCGAAGGATGGAGAGCTCACTGTCTTTCACACACCCAAAGGCATTTTCTTCTACAAGGTGATGTCGTTCAGGATTAAGAACGCCGACGCGACATACCAGAGGGTGATGCAACACATATTCGATGACTTCTTGCATAAACGCGGACAATGATATGTCGACGACTTGGTGGTAAAGACGAAACACCAGTCAGATCACCTTCTCAACCTCAGGGCAGTATTCGAACGGCTTCGGCGATTTCAGCTCAAAATGAATCCGCTGAAATGTGCATTCGGTGTCACTTCGGGCAAAAATTCCTGGTATTCGTTGTACACCATCGATGAATTGAAATCGACCAATAAAAAATCGATGAAATTCAAAAGATGCTGGAGCCCAGAAACATCTTCGAACTCAAAAGCTTTCAAGGCCATTTAGCGTATATTTGGCGCTTCATCTCGAACTTAGCCGGAAGATGCCAGTCGTTCAGCCGCTTGATGAAGAAAGACACGCCTTTTGAATGGGATGAGTCTTGCCGGAATGCCTTTAACAACATAAAGGCGTACCTCACCAAGCTGCCAGTGCTCGTAGCTCCAATTGTCGACAGGCCGCAGCTGCTTTACATCGCAGCGCAAGACAAATTGGTCGGAGCACTCTTGGCTCAATGCGACGAGGACAACAAAGAACGTTCTCTCTATTACCTGAGCCGAACACTGGTGGGCACCGAACTCAATTATACATCGATTGAGAAAACTTGTCGGGCACTCATCTTTGCAATCCAAAAGCTCCGGTACTACCTCCTGGCACATTCAACGAACTTGATTTCGAGAGCCAGCCCGCTAAAATATATCATGCCGCGACCAATTCTCTCTGGTCAACTGGCTAAGTGGTCGTTGCTCCTTTTTGAGTTCGAGATTAATTTCGTGCCGCAACGTGCAATCAAAGGCCAAGCGTTAGCGAACTTCTTGGCCGACCACCCAATGCCGACCGAATGGGAATTAACAGAAGAATTCCCAGACGAAGAAATCTTCTTGGTCGAGGTGCTGCCCCCTTGGGAGATGTACTTCGATGGCGTCGCGCGAAGAAATGGAGCCAGCGCGGGAGTTTTATTCGTTTCACCGAGAAAGGAACTGCTTCCGTATTCGTTCGTTCTTACCCAAAATTGTTCGAACAACGAAGCGGAGTATCAAGCTATCCTCCTCGGACTCGGTATGACGGTCGAGATGAAGTTGCCCCAACTAAACATCTACGGCGACTCGGCTCTTGTCATCAAGCAGATCACAAGGGAGTTCGAAGTAAAGAAACTCGAGCTCGTGCCGTTCTGGAGACATGCCGGTGAACTTCTGGCCCAAATTCGAAAGCTTCACTCCGCTACGTCCCTCGATCCGAAAATGGGTCAGCCGACGCATTGGCCGGAATTACGGCCAGTCTAGCGCAATTCGACGAACGGCCGAGCCAAGTCCCCATTTGCGAGAGATGGGTAGTCCCTCCACCGGCCGAAGAAGAAAAAGAAGAAGAACAGGTAGAAGAGGGATGTCAGTCATTGTTGTCTAGAGAGGAATTAGGCCAGGATGACTGGCCCAAATCGCCTCTTGCATGCGTATTGGGTGGGGTCTGCCATCAAAACAGAGCGAAAGCTAACCAT